>JAMKQA010015110.1:0-30349 GCA_024699735.1 Posidonia australis
CCCCCCCCCCCCCCCCCATTTGCAAGAGAAAAAAGGAGGAACAAAGGAGAGAAAAAACTTGGAAAATTCAAAAGGAGAGCCACCAAGTTATTCTCTCACAACCAAAGTAACTAGAGAGGTCCAAGAGCAAAAAGGAAGATCAGGGAGGAGAAAATCCCAGTTTCAGGCCACCTTCGGCAAGTTATGGCGTGCTCCGACGAACTCCGACAGCCCTCACCACTGTCCACTCAGGTAAGCATCCCTCTGACCACAATTTTCATCAAAAGTGGTCTCTTAGGTTTTCCTCTTCCTTCCCCAGTTGATTCCAGTAGAGCTAGAGGTTCTCCCTGGTTGGAATCACAACTTCAAGCGTCACCGGAGCTATTCTCCAATGACATAGGTGGGGGCACGAATCCAGTGGTCGATTCATGCCCCAATGTCCTCGATTCTTCCCCCACTAGTCTTATCCTACATCACCGATCATTTGGACACCGTTTGAAGCCCCCAGAAGAACACCCGATGCAGCATGCCAGAATTGCGCCTTTCCGCCGTCGCCGGAAAAGACAACTGGTAAGGAAGCACTATTGGACGCTCTGCCCTTCACAGCACCTCGCCATGACCAAAGGAATGATCCTTTATTCTTCCTCCACACTCCGGAGCAATCAAGACCCCACTTTGTGCCCTGGATCACCCCTGCAGCAAAGCTCACTAGGGAGGACAACGGCAACGGTAGACGGCACCCAAGGTTGAGAGAACTAACCCATTTCTTGCCTCTGGAAGAGGGGAAACATTCCTCTCCACGTCCCCAAGCACCCTGGAGTGCAGAGTCACTGATCCAATGCCTCCAAGGTCCCTTTCTTCCACGACGTCGTCGCCGGAGCCGTGTCGACGGCGATGGGGATGAGGGGCCAGTTTCGGCCGTCAAGACTCCGATCCACCCATTGGATCACTTTTCCTTCCTCCCCTCTTGCACTCAGTGGAGTCTGTTGTGTGATCAGGCCTCGGGATGCCCTGGAAAGGGAATCCCAGACTGTCATCGACGACAGGACTCCATCGCTGGCAGCTGCTGCATGTTTCCTTTAAAAATAAAAAAATAGATTTTCTTTTAAAAAAAACTTCTAATACTTTTGTTTTCTTACAAATAGGTCCTTTTTTTCTTACATTTAGGCCCCTACATAGAATTTGTAATCATTTTAATAATGTTTGCTTCGAAATATTGCAATGTGACCCCTGTACTTTCTTGTTAATGTTTTCTAGGCTTGAAAATTTGATAAAAACTCCTAGAATTACTTTCCATACATTTTAAGTCGAGTATTTTACATAATAAACCCTGAACTTTACTAAAATAGTTCTAAATGCATATTTCTTTGTTTAAATTGCAAATAAAACCCTAGATATTCAAATATATATTCGATGTGTTCAAAATTTGCATTTTAAACCTTGAGTTTTACTGATTTCTAACTAAATGCATGTTTTTTATGATAAATTTACATAACAGTCCCTGAACTTCTTGGATTTCAATCTTAAGACCATTTTCTTGCACATTTAACCTTGAATTTCTTCAGAATTGCAGTAAACACATGTTTTACTAGCAAAATTGCATATTGAACCCTAGGAACCTTGAATTTGACCAAAATGCACAGTTTTGCACATTTGACCTCAGATTTCTTCAAAATTACACAAAATGTGTTTTCCTATGTATTTTTGATGATTTAGCCTTAGAGTTTCAATTTTCACCAGAATTTGTGAATTTTACACAAAAGCCCCTAGAAATTGTATTTTTCACTCACACATGCATTTTGTACATTTTGTTCCCCTTTTCATGCATATTTTCTCATGTCTTCTTTCTCACATTGTGCACACACTTCTGACTTGTTTCAAACTCAATTTTCACTGTGTTTCTCGAATTGTTTTCCAACTTTTACGATTTGATTTGATTTTGCTTTCCATCACCCGAGGGCATACATTAACAGGCTTGACATTGCCGACATTGACCCAAATGAGGATTATTTTCTCCAATTTGATTTTCTCAGATTTCATCGAGTTTCCAATGGTATGTGTGATGCTTTCTGAGTATTCTCGATTTTCACGATTTTCCTTATCACCCAAGGGCATGCAGTAAAGTGGCATTTGCAATGCCTACATTGTCACTTGGATTATCATTTTTCCATTTCTTCTCTTTCATTTGGCATGTTTTCCAGTCATATTAAGAATGTGCATTCAGAATAGGCATGCCTACACACAACAGACCATTAGCAAGCAGGAAACTTAGAAAGACCGAGTTATTCGAGCGCATGGGGGTGCCTAATCCCTTTCCCCATGCGTAACAAGAATCCTTACCCTTTCTCTGGCCTACATTAATTTGTACACTACATCCATTAGGCACGGAGCATGAATATGTTTTCTTCACCTGGGTTTCTTTGGGATTTTTCCCTTTGCGATTGGTTTTCCTCGTCTTTCCATTAAAATACTAGGTGGTGACTCCTTTCCTTATCCATTCTTATCTTTCCTTGGTATTTCCGAGCCTAGTCATCTTATCTGGATTCACCATCTTCACCATGACCGTATTGGGACTCCTCGTGTGCTTCAACGCACCATAGGAGAGCTGTGTAGGGTTCCACCAGCATGGTCACGGTATCAGAATAGGGGCGACGCTCCTCAATCTAGAAGGCATCGTCATCCTTGTCGTTGTGCAACTAGGCTTCTCAACAAGTAACAACATAGCAGAATATGAAGCTTTCATCTTGGTGATACGAACTGCTCTCGATCTAGGGGCAAGGAGATTAAAAGTAGTAGGAGACTCATAGCTTGTCATCTAGTAGGTCCTCGACAAGTACAAAATCCTCTTGCCAAGGCTCCAGGAATATCGCAACTTAGCACTAGCCTTACTAAAGAAGTTTGACAGGGTAGTATACGTGCATGCGTTGAAAAGCAACAACATCATAGCAGACTCTCTAGCTTCACATGTGTCATCATTCCCCATCGACCCTGAAGACAACGAACAAACCATCATGGTGCAGAAGGTCAACTCACCAACGATGGAGTCAACTGCGAAATGGGTTCAAGAACTTCAAGGGGAGTCACATCAAGAGAACACGCTGCATGTCGATGTCTGATATCAAGGGGTTGCAGAAATCAACGATGGGAACCCATGGTACTATGACATCATGAACTTTATCTAAGAAGGCACCTTCTCACCGTTTGCTACTTCCAAAGATAAATAAGTCCTGAGGAGACTAGCTACCTGATACTATATTAGAGCCAACACATTGTTTCGAAGGATGCCACTAGGCATCGAACTTCGATGTGTGGACACATCGGAAGTAGTTGGAATCCTCAAGGAAACACATGAAGGAGCTTGCGGGGGCCACATCAACTCCAAGGCCATGGCCAAGATGATCATTAGAAGAGGATACTAATGGCCTACAGTGGAAGTTGACTGTGTTGATAAAGTCAAACGATGCAAGAGCTGTTAACTGCACACCAACAAGATCCATGCTCCAGCCTCAACACTCCATGTAATGTTAGCACCCTGGTCCTTTGCTATGTGGGCCTTCGATGTGGTCGGACCAATCTAGCAAGGAAAAGGAAGCACCTTCATCCTCACTGCGACTGAGTACATCACCAAATGGGTTGATTCGTCCAAAGAAACATCATCTCCAGGTTTAGGTTCCTAAAGCCTTGGTAGCAGACAATGGGCTAATCTTCATCTCAGAGGAGTTTATTAGATTGTGCAAAAGTTTGATATTACTCTACATCACTACTCTCCTTATTATCCATAAGGAAATGGCCAAGCGGAAGCTACTAATAAGACCCTAATTAAAATCATTAAAAAGACAGTAGAAGACACCAAAGGATTGGATTAGACAGATAAGTTAATTTACCGCACCACTATAAGGATGGCAACAGGCCAAATGCCCTATGCCTTGACCATTGGAATGGAAGTAGTAGTCCCATATGAAATGTTGATTCCCTTATTGAGAATCCAAGTCGATGTAGGAATGTTTGTTGAGGAAAAGAGGTAGGCATTGTTTCTCCACTTGGAACTCCTTGATGAAAAGTAGCTCACGGCTGCTGAGCACGCGCGTGTCTACTGGCAATGGATAACTAGGGCTTATTAGAAAAACGTAATTGAATGCAAATTTAACATGGGGGTGCTACCTATCAATAAGCCACATCTAAAGAAAAAGTTAAAGCAAAATTGGGAAGGACCTTATGTCGTGGTAGCTGCATAACCAGACAATGCTTATTGGTTATCCCAAAATGGGATAAATTTGCTTGATCCTTGGAATGCAATGCACTTGAAGAAGTACTACCCTTGATCAGCATGTCAATATCTAGAAGTGACCTAGGTCCAAACTTTAAGTCAGAAGGAGGGTCATGTCCAAGGTTTGTAGGAAGATGAATGCTCAGGGTGACCCATACTTTGTCTTGTTTCCCCACATACACTGCAGGGGGAGGTAAGAAAAAGGTAGGTGCAGAGCATAGGCAAATCATAAAACCTGCTCACCCTTTATAGCATGGCATCCTAGCATAAGTTCGAGAAGACAGTGATGGGTGAGTGCACTAGAACAACACAAACACAGAAAAGCGCATAAAAGAGGGGAGTGCATGAACATCAAGTACGCCATCATAGCATAAGTCCAAGATGGCAGTGATGGGCGGGTACTGAAAATGCAGGCTCAGAGCATAGGCAAATCATAAAACCTTATCACCCTGTATAGCGTGGCATCCTAGCATAAGTTTGAGAAGGCAGTGATGGGTGAGTACACTAGAACAAACAAACCTAGAAAAGTGCATAAAAGAAGGGAGTGCATGAACGTCAAGTACGCCATCATAGCATAAGTCTGAAAAGGCGGTGATGGGCGGGTACTGAAAACAAGGTGAGAACACAGAAGTAAGTGTGTTGTTATAGCATTAGTTCAAGAAGGCAGTGATAGGCAGACGCTTATAGAAAAATAACAAGAGAGGGGAACCCCAAAAGAAAAGAAAGGAAAAACAAGAAAACCAAAAGAAAGAAAGAAAGTCAAAAGAAAAATCAAGAAAAGAAAAAGAAAAACCCAGGGATTATGAATGCACATTAGGGCCAACCATCGATGAACGGGACTAGAACTAAAGCCAACGTCAAGAGCCTGCCGAACTTTTGAGCCTCCGCAATCCTCTTTCACACACAAGTAAAGAGTAGGAAGCCCAGGGCATTTAAAGACTAAATAGAATAAGGAGTGGCAAGTTGGAAAGGCTTGGGGCATGGAACAAAAGTCATTGAAAGATGTAGATATGACACAAGAGACACGCCCACGACTTTAAGACCGGACCTAGAATGACTAAGGCAAAGCCTAGACTAAGGCTTGAAGTAGGCACCCAGCCTTCCCCAATTTAAAAAAAAAAGAAAATCAGAAAAACCAAAAAAAAGAAAAAGGAAATAATAATAATAATATTAATAACAAAAAATATGGTGGCATCCACCCTACATACAAGTGAAAACTTAGTAAGTAGGGAAATTAGAATCGGTCTGGCCCATGATGCAACAATCGACTCACTCGGTTTTGGAGTTAACATCCTACTCAAGCGTGTTTCATGGCTTGGGTGTGTTTTCTTGACAAAGAACCCTATCTCAACTGCGGTCTTTAGAGCATCCATGGATGACTCGTAATCGGTGTCCATTGGCCTTCGATTTTCCATCTCATTAGCTGAGGCCAAAGACTAACTCTCTCTACCTCATGTTTAACATTGAAAAATGACTAAATTTACACAAATAGCATAATTTTATAACAACTTAATCAAATTTTTAAGGGAAGAAAGGTAACCCTTTGGATTACTAACAGTGACCATGCCGGTGGAACCCTGCATGACACCTCAGCACGTGGAAACACATGAAGAATCTCGATATGGTTAATGTGAAGATGGTGAATCCGAGGAAGGAGACTCGACTCTGGAACACCAAAGAAGGATAAGGAAAAGGAGTTGCCACCTAGTCTTTTAATGGAAAGACGAGGAAAACCAAACACAAAGAAAACTTCGAGAAATCAATGCAAAGAAACACATGTATGCTCCGTGTCTAATGGATGTAGTGTATAAATGACTACGGGCCAGAGAAAGGGTAAGGATTCTTGTTACACATGGGGAAGGTGTTAGGCACCCCCATATGTCCAAAGAAATCGGTCTTTCAAGGCAACCTACTTGTTCATGATCTAGTGTGTGTATGGTTGTTTACTTCTAACGGACATGCCTAGGATGAATGCGAAAACATGACAAATCTCCAAGAAGAAATGAATAAAAGAGAAATGATAAGGAAAATAATCCAAGGGACAATATAGGTATTGAAAATGCCACTTTACTGTACACCCTTAGGTGATGAGGAAAATCATGTAAAAATCAGAAATGCTCGGAAAGCGTCACGTAAAACAGCAGAAACTAGGAAAATTCGAGAATGTCAAATAAGGAAAAATAATTCGTATTTGGGTCCATGTCGGCATTGTCAGGCTAGTTAATGTACACCCTTGGGCGATAAAATCCCAATACAAATCATAAAATCGTAAAAATCATGAAAATAGGAAAAAATGGGAAAAAATGAAATCACAGAGAAAGGGCATTTTTGGTAAATCATTCCAAAAGATTATATGCCCTAGGACGGAATGGGGATTATTGAGGAATCCAAAGGAAAATCAGGAAGTCAAAGAATAGTCAATTCAAGAGGCCAAGAATCAGTTATAACTGCCTAGATTCTTGGGCCCCATGCCAATGATTCTTGACAACTACTTCCGTTAGCTGAAACTGTCACCTGCAACCACCAGCTCATCTCACCAAGATAATTTGCCGTCTTCCATTATTGTCGAAAATTGTGTGACCCGTAACCTGTTCTGCTGCTGAACTCTAAACAAATCTTGATCCCTTTAGTGTGAATTGCTTGAGTGTTGATCGAAGATGCTGGAGGAAGGCAGGAGGAAGATATTTGGCTAGCTGGACCAAATATTAGCTCTGCAAACTTCTCTCCCTGTCGACCTCGCTGGAGACGGTGCTGGCTTGCTTTGGTAGACATCGGTGTGCTCAGGAAGTGTGGTCCCGACATCCACGAGGCAATCTTGGACGATGAAGAAGCTTCCTCGATTATCCAACTATTAGGTGACAGCTCTAGCCATCCCTCCCTCCTAGCTCATCGGTGAAGCCTCTGTATGTCTACAGAGTGGTGTTGATGATCCTTACTGGGGATTAGGGAGGCACGGAGACGGGAGACTAAGTACTATAAAAGCCAGGGCAGTGGAAATGGAGCAAGACTACATGCTCAAATCAAAGGAAGATAGGACGGATCCTTCCTCCCATCTCCCTCGTCGACGCATGTGTAGATTGTCCTCGTCCGAGGATGCCAAACTACATCCACAGTTCGAAGAGACAGGAGAGGCACGAAGGAAGAATGAACTTGGATAACAAGTGAAGGGAAAAAGAAAATTCCTTTTCCCCGACCGGCACCACTAGAATCAGTGACGCTTCGGCGAGGTGCGTCGCTCAGCCAACATCCTTGGAGAAGCTGGGAAGGAGGCTTCTGGATCATGCCTGTGAGGTTTGTGAAGCCTTCGACTCCCGCTCTTGGCCTCAAGATTACTCAGAATGGAGAAACACCTCGTCACTATTGATCTCAACGACAGCTAGGGAAGAAGGGGAAAGAAAATGCTAGGAGTTGACTCCCAACGACTCATAGACTCGTACTATGCTAGAATTGAAACATAGAAGAGTAGGTGACTTACCTGTGATGCGTCGTGCATCGTCGAAGGCTCCTGAAAGCTCGAGCATCGTCGACTGTGACTGAGCTCAACGTAGGGACATTGTCACCGGAATTGGATCGCAAAGGGGAATCTGGAGCTGGAAGTGTAGGTAGGCGATCTATTCGATGATCGCTCTAGTTGTCGTAGAGGCCTTTAAATAGGCGACAGGATCAATCCAAGACCATGGATGTGTAACAGTCAGAGGTGAGTGGTGGCGATGATGTCCAAGAGATTAAATTGGTAGATTTGACATTGGATTAAGGGTATAATGGTCCCTAGAGGTGAGAGGAAAGTGGCTAGATCAAATTCTAGCCATCATTAGTAGAGAATCAAGTAATTAAGCACCAAAGTAAACTTCTTCACCCTTCAACACTGAAACAGGGCATTTCACTAGCTATATCTGCCACTTACTCCCACTAGCTATACACGCCTAGAATCCACGCCACATATAACCGGTTGGAAGTTTTGCTTGGCCCAATAAAAATCAGTTATGTAGTCCTTGAGCTCATTGACCATTTACTAAGGGACAACCGACAGTCACTGTTTAATATGAACGCTATTGAGACATTTCAAAGATCACATCCTCTCCCTTGGATCCATTCAAACCTACTTAAAATCTGAGGTATCTACAGATGACCCTCCCTGAGCAAGGTCAATGGTGATCGAGATCGATGCTCAGGGTTGATAGGATACCTTGCCCATATCCACGAAAGAAGAAGAAATTAGTATAACGTTGAAATCAAAGGGCATGATAGGATGCCAGACCTATCAACCGAAAAGATAGACATTTTAACGAGTGTCAATTGGGTAGCTTGGGTACCAGCCCAAAAGGGAATGGTCTAATCCATCTATAACATGACCAAAGGAGGGACCATCAACTCCAACCATTCCAAATGGAAATCGAATGGGGCATGGTAAGATAGCGGACTTACTGAATAGAGGATATGGCAAGTTTCGGACTCACCAACTCAATGTGGCAAGTTTCAGACTCACATACTGAAATATGCTAAGTTTTAGACTCACCGATTAAAAAATGGTAAGTTTCGAACTCACCGATCGAAAGATGGTAATTTTCGGACTCACCAACCGAAATATGGCAAGTTGACGGATGCCAATAAAATAGTTTGGGATATTAGCCCAAAGGGATGTACCCATGGGTTCTTTTTCTTCCAAAACGAGAACATAGAGGGAAAGGGCTTCATCCATCTTAGAGCAAAGTCAAGGAGAAATGTCTTTGAATTCTGTCCTCTTAGACGTAAATCAAGGAGACAAGAAAAAGCGTCTTTGAATTCCGTCCTCTTGAATGTGAATCAGGGAGACAAAAAAAGCATCTTTGAATTCCAGCCTCTCAGACGTGAATCAAGGAGACGAGGAAAAGCATCTTTGAATGTCCTCTCGGATGGGAACCAGGAAAACAAGGAAAAGCGTCTTTGAATTCCGTCCTCTCGGACATGAATCAGGGAGACATAGAAAAGCGTCTTTCAATTTTGTCCTCTTGGACATGAATCAGGGAGACGAGGATAACCATCTTTGAATTTCGTACTCTCGGACATGAATCAGGGAGACAAGAAAAAGCATCTTTGAATTTCGTCCTCTTGGACGCAAATCAGGAGACAAGGAAAAGCATCTTCGAATTCCGTCCTTTCGGATGTGAATAAAGGAGACGAGGATAAGCATCTTTGAATTCTGTCCTCTCAAACGTGAATTAAGGAGACGAGGATAAGCGTCTTTGAATTCCGTCCTCTCGGATGTGAATTTGGGAGATGAGGAAAAGTGTCTTTGAATTTTGTCCTCTTAGTCGTAAACCAGGAAGACAAGGAAAAACATCTTTGGGAGACGAAACCCTGAACACAAAGTGTTGAATGATTTGATTGCAATTCTCAAAAGTACAACGTTTATGTGCAAATTTCCTGCAATGAAGATCTTCATATGCTTGGATAATTCGCTGCCCTGCACAATGCTGAAAAATGATTCCTGGAAGTTGGAGAATAACTTAGGACCCCTTGGCGTACTCTGAAAACTCTTCGTCATCGTGCGCAATTTCTACGAAAATATATGGAAAATACTACAATTTTTCTAGTCCATGCTGTTGACCACTTCTAGGGACTTGAACATTCCGCCAAGCTTTACCTAAACACCCTTGAATCATTATGAGTGAAGGTGTGAGATATTCTGTAATTTTTGAAAGGTTAGAGACCTAGATGCAATTTTGGCATTACTTCTAGACCAAGTTGCAATTTTACCATTTTGCTGAATTTTTGGTGAATTCATAGTTTATGAGGTCTTGTGGGCAAATTTTCACATTAGAAAACATTATTTCAACATGCATTTCCCATGTAAAGGGATTAATCGCAATTTTATTGGGTAGATTGCACTTAAGCCCCTAACGCTGTTTTTGTAGAAAATTCTCCTTGGTGGGATCCATTGACTCTTTGGGCTGCAGTAACCAATTCACATGGACTAATGATTTCACTTTTCCTACGATTTTTCAATGTGCACTTTCATGAAAGGAGGAGGGCCTATCTGTAATTTTTGCGATTCAGCTGAAATCAAACAAAATCCCCTCCCCTCGGAGTTGTTCCAGCTTCCTCCCCTTCGTCTCTTACTCCACTCGACGACGATGCCTTCTTCTCTCGTTTGGGTGGCTAGGGCTTAGAGAGATGGCGTGCGACGATGATGACGCTCCTGCATGGCGAAAGGTGGCGGCATCTTCGGGTGGTAGAAGGCGTCAGAATAGTGACATGGAGGATGGCACCATGGTAGTCTCGGTGGAACTAGTACACCACTTCTCCCACCTCTCCATTTTTTCTGCCTTGTTTTTTTCCTTTCATGCTCATTATCTCCACCTCCCTACCTGGCGAACAGCCATGTCCGGTGATGTAACACCCATAAAATTCATTATGTAATTATTTACATTTTATGAATTTTATTTCTGGACAAGTGTTACTATTCTGAGGCCCGTTGTGCAGTTTTGTGCTTTTGGGCATGGGCTTCATGAGCGGGCTTTTGCTTGTGTGTCCCTATGCGTGGTTTGGCACTGTGCATGTGGGGCCCAGGTGTGTGGTCCCCGTGGGGCCCGCATTTGTGGGCTGTTGGTTGTGGCTGGTGGTTGGGTGGTGTGGTTGGTTGCTCGTGCGGTGTGCCGATGGCTGAGATACGTAGGTGAGCACATTCTCAGCTAGTGTGGGCGTAGGCTTTTTAAGCTGCACCGCTCTCCTCCGTCGCCATCGCCATCTTCTCCTTCCTTCTTCTTCCTTTCCCATTCTCCTCGGCGCCGCATCCCACCTCCTCCCCCACCTTCTTTCTCTTCCTCCCTACTCTTCCTTATCCTTTCCCCTTCTCCTTTCACCTGCCCTCCTTAGTTTTCCCCTGTTCTTCCTTCACACGCGGCTATAGAGAGATTGAGGGAGCGAAGCAAAGGGCTCGGGTTGGTGCGCAGAGCTTGCGTGGCGTGCTCCCATGGTCGTGGCAAGGCCATGATCGCCGAAGTTCCCCTGAGTTGGTCGAGAATCGCCGGAGCCGTTTTTCAGCTACGCATCTCCACCCCATGTAATAGAGAGCATGAAATTGGTATAAAATGCTAGGATTGCATGGAATCTAGGTAAGTTTACTTTCCTAGAATTTATCGTGATTTATTGTGAATTTATGGCGAATTTATTGGCATTTATGATGGTTGGTGCGTTTTGGGACATTTTGACCCTTCTGTCTTTCCTATTTTATATCTTGATGCATGGTGAATGGATTTTAGTTTTGCTTGTTGGGTTTTGGAGTATACTTGATGGTCTAGGCCATATGTTTTATGCAAGATTTTTGGTGTTTGTTTAGCAGGTCCGATCGGAGGTCACAGTTGGGGTGATTTTGGATGGTATGGTTTGAGCCGTTTTTTGGTTTCGTAGAATTCGGCATACCGAAATGGAAACGGCATACTAAACCAGTAGATTTCGGTATATCGATTTTGTTCGGCATACCATTTTTCTATCAGTTTATGTCCTTTGGTCGAAATTCGGTCGTCTGATTTTAGACGGTATACCGAATTTGGCCTGAGTATTGACCGTTGACTTGGTTTGATCAACCGATCCAGATCGGCCTACCGAACCAGGGGTTTTCGGCATACCGAACCTATTTTTGGCATGCCGATTCTGGGCCCAAATGTGCTTATAAAATGTGTTTTCCGAGGGCTTTCTCGATTGCCATGTTTTGTCCCTATGAGATGGGATTGTGGGCCATTAGTGGTGGTCTCCTGGGACACCTGATGTGCCGTTTTGCCGAGGTTTTGGAAGAATTTTCAAAGGATATGAAAATGGATTTCAAGGAAATAGTTGGCCTGTTTTGGAAAATGTTTTCCTGTTTTTTTGTGTGTGGGTCGAGACAGTGTGGGATTTTGTCATCGGGACCAGGGAATGTGACGAAATTCTCTGGTGGTTGGGCACGACTCCCTGGTTGTGGTCGGGGGCCGAGATACCAGATGCTGAGGGGTGTCGGGTCCTGGTGGTATGAGACTCCTTAATTGTCGTCTCGAGGCTAGGGTTGTAGTCCAAGGGTTGAGGTGTCTTGTGGCGTGACGGGAAGGTATGATACTCCTGCTATCGCTGTGAGCACTGAGGCTCGAGTGTCGTCGGGTGTGGAGGTATGACACTCCCTCCTGAGCACCGTGTGTGGAGGACGCCGTGAGGAGGCGTACCTTGTGATGGCCAGTGCAGGTGGGACACGTGCTCAATAGCTAGTAGTGTCCTGAGTGACATAACAGCCTTCCTAGGGAGGGGTTTGCTTTGTGTGGGTTCTCAAGGAGGGAGATTCGCTGGGAGACGCGACTCATGCACAGGGTGGCACGTCATGGCAGTGCAGACGCCGTTGGTGGCTCTTCGATGGACTACTTGTAGCCAGAGTTAGGTGGCCTGGCGCCGGGCTTCCCGACTCACTATGTGTGGTTTTGGCCATTGAGGGCCTTTGCTTGTGGCTTTTGCCTAGTAGAGCCCTGGTTGAGGTTTTGGCCAGTGTGGGCCTGGTTTACAAGATTTTGAGGAAATGGTTTGCGAAATGAATTTAAAAAGGGAAAAATGACTATAGTTTTGTTTTCCGCGTTTTTTGTGGGGTGCGTATTGTGTGAGTTTGGTCACTCATGCATTTTCTTTGTAGTTTTGGTTTACAGGTGCATACATGCGATTGGTTTAGCGTAGTGCATGTAGATCGGAGTGCCCAAGCCACACACATAGGTTCCTGGTAGTTTGATATTTTCTGTTTAGCTTTATTTTCCCGATAATTTAATTTGTTTTAAATTAATATGGAAAATGTGGGGCGTGATAGATCTGGTATTAGAGATCCTAGTTCACTAGGTTGCACTACACCTAGGGTGTCCGATCTAGAGACTCCATAGGTTTTGCATGCATGGTAGAGTCTGCACCTGATTTTTCGGCATGGTTTTCTAGTTGTTGCTTTGTTTGTTGTACAGGTACTTCACCTGTCTCCAGTAGGATGCCTCCTTGTGGTCGTAAGGGCAAGTCCCCTATCGTGGTGACTGAGTCCCGAGATGATGTAGGAGGATTGAAGGCAGTTCGTGCGGAACTGAAGAGCTTGGCGCATGTGATTTCCTACACGTTCAGCAAGAGTAGTGCTAGTGGGCTATCAGGTGACCCGTGGCTGAACCAGTTCACGAAGCTTCGTTTGCCGTCATTCAAGGGCAAGGTCAGTGCTGAGGTGAGCGAGGCCTGGTTGGAGAAGGTGGTGAAGATGCTGGAGAGCATGGCATGCCCAAAGGATCATTGGGTGCGGCTGGCGACCAACCTGTTGGATGGTGAGGCAGATAAATGGTGGAAGTATGTGAGGCGGCTGAAGTTCCCTACTCAGTCACTGTTAGCATCCAGTGGAAGGATTTCAAGGCGGCCTTCTATGACAAGTATTTTCTGGCTCATGTGAAGGAGCAGCTTCGCCGAGATTTCCGGAGACTAGAGCAGGGAACGCTTTGCCCCAGCCTATGAGTCTGAGGAGGAGCAGGTGTAGAGGTTTTCAGATGGCTTGAACCCAGGGCTATGTGTGAAGGTGATGGGCTATAGGTTCCACATTGTGGAGGACATGGTTGGGATGGCTTACCACTTCGAGGCGGAGCATCAGAAGTTTCTGGAGAGTCATCCCAAAGGGAAGGGTAAGTCTTCTTTTACATCCCGGTTCTCTTTCTCCGATCCTCCAAGTGCTTCGACTGTGGTCATGTGGGCCACATCGCTGCATATTGTCCTCATCCTCGGTAGCCTTCAGCCTCTGTGGTGTGCTAGAATTGTGGGAAGGCGGGACACGTTTAAAGATCTTGTCCGGAATCACTTAAGAAGGCAGGAAGCGCACCGCAGCAGCCGACTATGGGATGAGTGTTCACTATCGCAGCTCCAAGCGCTGGATCTTCAGGAGATGTATTTGAGGGTAAGGATGAATAGTTGGTTCTGTAACCCTTTGAGATATGTTGTAATCTCCTTGTAATCTGGACATCTACCTAATTGAATGGATGTGTGGTGTTGTTTTGTTTGGCCATTAGGTTCTTTTACTGTGGCTGGTCGGTAGGCCAAAGTGTTGTTTGACTCAGGGAGTTCTTTCTCCATTATCTCTGAGTCTTTTGCGGCGGAGTTAGGAGAGAGACCAGCTAGACTGGCCTTTCATCTCAGCATGGTGACGCCACTAGGGGAGCATAGTTTGGCATGGAGGTATCTGCGGTCTGTCGACTTGACGCTGAATGCTGAGAGTTCGATGCCAGCCTGATCGTGATGGACATGCAGGAGTACAATGTGATACTTGGCATGGATTGGTTGGCGCAATAGTCCGCATTGATTGACTGTGCTCAGAGGAGAGTTTATTTTAGGTCTCCTAAAGATGGGTCTTTCTTTGTGCAAGGTGGGTGTCAGGGTGAGCCTATGCTTGTCATTTCAGCTATGAAGGCTTATAAGTCTTTGGTCAGGGGTTGCGTGGGGTATCTAGCAAGTATAGTAACCTCCACTTCTCCTGAGTTGGATGTTCACAACATCTCTGTGTTGTGTGAATATCCCGACGTTTTCCCTAACGATTTGCCTGGTATGCCACCTCACAGGCAAGTAGAGTTCTCGATCGATCTGATCCCTGGTTCTGGTGTTGTGTCGAAGCCTCCTTATCGCATGGCCCTAGCGGAATTGCGAGAGCTCAAGACTTAGTTGTAGGAGTTGCTGGACAAGGGGTTTATTAGACCAAGTGTGTCTCCCTGGGGAGCACCTGTCTTGTTCATCTGCAAGAAGGATGGTTCGCTCTGACTGTGTATAGACTATCGAATGCTGAACTAGATTACAGTGAAGAACAAGTATCCCCTGCCCAGCATTGATGACCTGTTCGACCAGCTGCAGTCTGCAATGGTGTTCCTGAAGATTGATCTGAGGTTAGGGTATCACTAGTTGAGGATCAGAGACCCAGACATTCAGAAGACTGCTTTCCGGACGCGGTACAAGCATTACAAGTTCACGGTCATGCCATTCGGCTTGACCAATGCGCCAGTTGCGTTCATGGATCTGATGAATAGGATTTTCAGCCCTTTTCTGGACCAGTTTGTTGTGGTTATTGTTGATGACGTACTGGTCTATTCTCCTGATGTTGAGACTCACGCCTCGCATATGAGGGCGGTTTTGGATACTCTGGGGCATCATCAACTGTACGCCAAATTCTCCAAGTGTGAGGTTTGGCTGAGTGAAGTCATGTTCCTTGGCTATTTGATTTTTGGAGAAGGCATCAGAGTGGATCCTGCTAAGGTTGAGGCGGTGAGTAGTTGGGAGTGACCCTGGACAGTGTCGGAGATCAGGAGTTTCTTGGGTTTGGCAGGCTATTATAGGAGGTTTATCAGGGATTTATCCTCCATAACCATGCCCTTGTCAGAGCTGACCAAGAAGGGTGTTCGTTTTTTCTGGGACCAGAATTGTAATGCGAGTTTCCAAGAGCTGAAGTCTTGTTTGGTTTCTGCCCCTGTGTTGACTCTGCCTTTTGGGAGTTGTGGCTTCACTATGTATAGTGATGGCAGTGACGTTGGGTTAGGGTGTGTTCTGATGCAACATGGCAATGTCATCGCATATGCTTCGCGTCAGTTGACGGATCATGAGAAGAACTACCCGACCCATGATTTGGAGATGGCTGCCGTAGTGTTCGCTCTCAAGCTCTGGCGACACTATCTCTATAGGGAGCAGTTTGAGGTCTTCACCGATCATCAGAGCCTGAAGTATATCTTCATGCAGAGGGACCTCAACCTAATGTAGCGCCGCTAGGTGGAGTATTTGAAGGATTATGATTTCAGCCTGTCCTACCATCCTAGCAAGGCCAACGTGGTCATCGATGCCCTGAGTCGGCGTACACACGTGATGGCGAGCTTGATGGTTAAGGAGTGGACCATGTTGGAGGATCTGGTGAGCTATAGGCCGAAACGGCAAGCTCGGGGAATGGTTAGTGCCAGGGTGGCCAACTTGTTTGTTCGCCCTAAGCAGTTAAAGTTTATTGTTGCCTGTTAGTAGCTGGATCTGTTTATTCTAGCTATGTTGGAGAAGCTGGAGGCTGGTGGGGAGCCTCATTTCTCTATTGGGGCATATAGAGAGCTGAGGTATGACATGTTTCTATATGTGCCCCAGCATGAGGAGGCTAGGCAGAGGTTGTTAGATGAAGCACATCGGTCTTGGTACACCATAGACCCTGGTAGTACGAAGATGTACTAAGACCTGAAGCGAAACGTTTGGTGGCCTGGCATGAAGAGAAATGTTGCTGACCATGTGGCGAGGTGTACTACCTGCCAGTTGGTCAAGGAAGAGCACCAAAAACCTAAAGGGACCTTGCAACCCTTGCATATTCCTATGTGGAAGTGGGAGCACATCTTGATGGACTTCGTGAATGGTTTGCCGCAGACTCAGAGGAAGAACGACACCATGTCAGTGATCGTGGATCAGCTAACCAAGTCTGCTCACTTCCTGGCCTTTTGGGTGAAGCTTTCGATGCACTGCTTGGCGGAGTTGTATGTCTCCGAGTTGGTGAGGCTGCATGGTGTTCCAGTGTCCATCATGTCATACAGAGACACGAGGTTCACCTGAAGGTTCTGGAGAACTCTGTAGGAGGCCTTCGGCACTGTGCTCAACTATAGCACGGCATTTCATCCTCAATCGGATGGTCAGACAGATAGGACTATCCAGATGCTGGAAGATATGCTCAAAGCATGTGCCTTAGACTTTCAAGGGAGTTGATGGACCATTTTCCATTGATTGAGTTCGCCTACAACAATAGCTATCACTCGAGCATCAGAATGGTGCCATATGAAGCTTTGTACGATAGGCCATGTAGATTGGTGGTTTGTTGGTGCAAGGTGGGCGAGCGTTAGTTGATTGGTCCTGAGCTTGTCCAGCTTTATGCAAACAAGGTGGATTTGATCTGGAGCAGGCTGTTAGCTACACAGAGTCGGTAGAAGAGCTATGCCGATAGGAGGCAGAGACCGTTCGAGTTTCTGGTGGGAGACTATGTGTTCCTGAAGGTGTCGTCGACCAAGGGTGTCATGAGGTTTGGGAAGCGTGGCAAGCTGAGTTCTCGCTATATTGGCCCGTACCCGATCACCCAGAGGATCAGTGAGGTTGCTTATTGGTTGGATCTAGCACCAAAGATGTCGTCCATGCACAACGTGTTCCATGTCTCCATGCTGAGGAAGTGCCTGGCTGATGTTTCTCATGTGACCCCAGTTCAACCAGAAGGGCTCCAGGAAGATCTATCCTTTTGTGGAGGATGTTGTTGAGATTGTTGACTGCAAGGAGTAGGTGCTGCGGAACAAGGTGATTCCGCTGGTCTTGGTGCGGTGGTGGCATCATGGAGCCAAGGAGGCCACTTGGGAACGTGAGGAAGCCATCCAAGCCCAATACCTGTATCTTTTCGCCTAGTGATTTCGAGGAAAAAATCTTCTTTTAAGGAGGTTAGGATGTAACACCTGTAAAATTCATTTTGTAATTATTTACATTTTATGAATTTTATTCCTAGACCGGTGTTACTGTTCTAAGGCCCGTTGTGCAGTTCTGTGCTTTTGGGCTTGGGCCTCGTGGGTGGGCTTATGCTTAAGTGTCCCTGTACGTGGTTTGGCACTGTGCATTGTGGCATTGTGCATGTGGGGCCTTGGTGTGGGTCCGTGTGGGGCGTAGGTGTGGGGTCCCAGTGGGGCCCACATTTGTGGGTTGTTGGTTGTGGTTGGTGGTTGGGCGGTGTGGTTGGTTGCTCGTGTAGTGTGCTAGTGGCTAAGACGCGTAGGTGAGCACGTTTTTAGCTACTACCAGCGCAAGATTTATATGCTGCACCGCACTCCTCCGTCGCCATCGTTGTCTTCTCCTTCCTTCTTCTTCTTTTCCCTTTCTCCTCGGCGGCGCATCCCACCTCCTCCCCCACCTTCTTTCTCTTCCTCCCTACTCTTCCTTCTCCTTTCCCCTTCTCCTTCCACATGACCTCCTCTATTTTCCCCTGTTCTTCCTTCGTGCGTGCCGGGAGAGAGATTGAGGGAGCGAAGCAGAGGGCTTGGGGTGGTGCACGAAGCTTGCGCCGTGTGCTCCCATGGTCGTGGCGAGGCCATGATTGCCGGAGTTCACCTGAGTCGGCCAAGAATGGCCTAAGGCGTTTTTCTGGTATGCATCTCCACCCCATGTAATAGAGAGCATGAAATTGGTAGAAAATGCTAGGATTGCATGGAATCTACGTAAGTTTACTTTCCTAGAATTTATTGTGAATTTATGGCGAATTTATTGCCATTTATGATGGTTGGTGCGTTTTGGGTCCTTTTGACCCTTCTGTCTTTCCGAATTTATATCTTGATGCATGGTGAATGGATTTTAGTTTTGCTTGTTGGGTTTTGGAGTAGACTCGAGGGTCTACACCATATGTTTTATGCAAGTTTTTTGGTGTTTGTTTAGAAGGTCTGATTGGAGGTCCCAGTTGGGGCGATTTTGGATGGTAGGGTTTGGGTCATTTTCTGATTTCGCAGAATTCGACATACCGAAATGGAAACGGCATACCAAACTAGTGGATTTCGGTATATCGATTTCGTTTGGCATACCGATTCCGTTTGGCATACCGTTTCTTTGTCAGTTTTGGTCCTCTAGTCGAAATTCGATCGTTTGATTTTGGACGGTATACCGAATTTGGCTTGAGTGTTGACCGTTGACCTGGTTTGGTCGATCAATCCAAATCAGCCTACCGAACTAGTGGTTTTCAACATACCGAACCTATTTTTGGCATGCTGATTTTGGGCCCAAATGTGCTTATAAAATGCGTTTTTCGAGGGCTTTCTTGGATTGCCGTGTTTTGTTTCTATGAGATGAGATTGTGGGCCATCAATGGTAGTCTCCTAGGACACCTGATATGCCGTTTTGCCGAGGTTTTGGAAGAATTTTCAAAGGATTTGATAATGGTTTGGAAAATGGATTTCAAGGAAATAGTTGGCCTGTTTTGGAAAATGTTTTCCTGGTTTTCTTTGTGCGGGCCGAGACAGTGTGGGATTGTGTCATCAGGATCAGGGAATGTGATGAGATTCTCGGGTGGTCGAGCGCGACTACCTGGTTGAGGTCGGGGGCCGAGATACTTGAGGCTGAGGGGTGTCGGGTCCTGAAGGTATGAGACTCCTTGACTGTTGTCTCGAGGCTAGGGTTGTGGTCTGCGGGTTGAAGTGTCTTGTGGCATGACGGGGAGGTATGATACTCCTACTGTCGCTGTGAGCACTAATGCTCGGGTGTGGAGGTACAACACTCCCTCTTGAGCACCGTGTGTGGAGGATGCCGTGAGGAGGCATACCATGTGATGGCCAGTGCAGGTGGGACATGTGCCCCGTAGCTTGTAGCGTCCTGAGAGACAGGACAGCCTTCCCAGGGAGGGTTGGCTTTGTGAGGGTTCTCCAAGTGGGAGAATCATGGGACGATGTGGCTCCTACACAGGCTGGCACGTCGTGGCAGTGTAGAAGCCGATGGTGGCTCTTCAGTCGACTGCTTATGGCCAAAGTTAGGTTGCCTGGCGCCGGGCTTCCCGACTCACTATGTGTGGTTTTGGCCATTAAGGGCCTTTACTTGTGGCTTTGGGCTAGTAGAGACTTGGTTGAGGTTTTGGCTAGTGTGGGCCTAGTTTACAGGATTTTGAGGAAATGGTTTGCGAAATGAATTTAAAAAGGGAAAAATGATTATAGTTTTGTTTTCCACAGTTTTCGTGGGGTGCGTATTATGTGACTTTGGTCACTCATGCGTTTTCCTTGTGGTTTTGGTTTGCAGGAGAAGACATGCGATTGGTTTAGCATAGTGCATATAGATCGGATTCCCCTAACCGCACACATAGGTTCTTGGTAGTTTGATATTTACTGTTTAGCCTTAATTTTCCCGTAATTTAATTTGTTTTAAATTTTTGTGGAAAATGTGGGTCGTGACAGGTGAGGTAGTCACAGTTAACTACCTGGTTGATGGCAGTCGGAGCTCTCTGTTCTATCGACATGCTCGTGTCAGAGGGTTGCAGTGATGGCCAAAGGCTCGCCGTGGACACATCAGGGTTCACCAGAGATGGGGGCCTGGTTACGGTTGGGGGGCTTCTTGTGTTGGCAATGCACGTCTATGTAAAGGACACTAACGGTTGACCTAGGTTCATTGGAGTCTAGGAACAAGTTGGTGATCCCATTGGCCTCCTATGGTGGTGTAGCAGCGATCGGAGCTTGGAGTTCAGGTCAGTGAGTAATCAAATGACAGGGGGCCAACAAGTTAAACTTTGGATCATTACTGTGATCCAACTGTAGTAGTAAGATTGATAAGTGGCCAAATTTTATTAAGTTTAAACATTTAGCTTCTTTAATCTTTACTATTAGAATGAATGTGTTGCTGCCAAACACCAAAAAAACCAGTTTTGTAGTGCCTAATAATCTACTCCTTTTATGCTTCACTATGCATTTACCTATTTTTGCTTTTTAATGGACCCCCATTTGGGTGTATATCATAGAATAATTTCTCATGCGATTAGGCCTGGACTATTGCAAACACACCTTGAAAGGCCTACCCTTGAGTGGTTGGACTTTGACTTGATTTACCCCGAATAAAGCCTCTGGTGTGGATTTTGCCATTTGTGTTTATTTGGGACGGTGTTTTGTAATGTGACTTCAGGTTGGTTTGAATAGGATATGCTACCATTTGATCCTGCTCTGCCTTTGAGATAACCTATGCATGCATAATTTTGCCTGAATGCTTTACAATGTTCACCAATATATTAGAAATAATAAACCTTGTATCGCCTAATTCAACTTGACTTTTGTATTTCATAATAGATCTCAGTTTGGGTGCATCCCTTGTTTAATTGTGCCTGGTCTTTGATAAACTACTTGCAGCCTGGATTGTGCTTGCTTCTTTTGCAATTTCATTGAATTTTTATCACCTTTGACTGCTTTATTTTGTTCTAGCTACCATTGCATATTAATCTGGCTATTCTGTCTTTACTTGCAGTTTGGCTCAAAGAATGATGGAGATGACACACAAGCAGTCCTGGGTGCCTCCAGTTCTCAGACTATTACTCTAGGTTCAGTTGGAGGATCACACACTCATACTGTGGGATAGAGTTCAGCTATAGGTTCTCGATCTTTAGGAGTGTCTGACTTGCGGACCCTCACCCACAACCTTGCTCCGTGCCAGTCTTAGGCTTTCGACTCAGAGTCTCCTACTTCTACTTCTCGACAACGATCTACTTCTGGCTCAAGGTCACTTTTCCCTAGCTCGCAGTCTCGGGCTTCTAGCTTGAGGCCTTTTGTTACAACCTCTCAGTCTCGAGCCACCAGCTCACGGCCTTGCTCCACCGGTTCACGATCTCGGGCTTTTGGTTCGTAGAGTATTGTTGAGCCTAAGATCCCTGAGGAGGTGCAATCATCTCAATAATCTGTTTTTTTGGAGCATTTTTTATTAGCCGAACTGAACTAAAATTATTCTTTGTTTTCTATAGGAGTCTGGCAACTACTAGGGTTGGCTTTTGGACCCAGACCACATCAATGACAAACCCTCCTTCTGGGTAACTATTTCCTTTTATTACTTGCTTTAGTCAACACCCTTTTATTAGTTCTTGATGTCCTAACCCTTCTTGAATTCTAACTTTACAAGTTGGGGATGCCAAATGCATTATGCGGTGCCATTGGTTGCCCATGCTCGAGCACTTTCGCAGGCTTCCCACCTTCCTTTGTGACTTCCTTTTACACAAGTCATCATTTGGCCATTTTTTTGCAGATTCTAACGATGCACAACAATTACCAGTCTTTTCGGGCTTTGGCAGAGCACTAGAGGCATGAGACGCACACTTTCTACTTTCCTTTTGGTGAGTTGGGGATCCTACTTGAGTACTGGGCTCTTCTAACTAGGTTGTGCTTTGGAGTGGAGCCTATCACTGGAAAGACGACCTAGGGTTTCCTCTAGGTCCTGACACTGCTTGGACAAGACCCACTTGCCTGCAAAAGGGCTTCTTTCAGCTTCATTCTACAATGGCTGCAATAGTGGCACTTATTCTGGCCGAACCATGCTCCCAGGACTGCTAAGGCAAACTATGTCCTTCGTCACTTTCTTTTGGAGTTGATCTATTTGATTTTTTGCGACACCTCCAGCCACTGTGTACACGTAGATTGGCTGATCTACGTAGCAGACTTGAACCAGTTAGACTTTTACGATTGGGGTGAAGCCAGCTATGCTCACCTTATTTGGGGTTTAGATTTGGTGGTCTAGAAGAACTACCATTCTTATATTGGATTATATCCTCTTCTGACGGTAAGGAACTTATCTTTTATTTAATTTCAATTTTATCAAATGTAAATTGCCCATTCTGACTTGCTTCTTGTCTTTTGCAGTATTGGTCAGTTGAGCACGTATTTTGGGGGCATTATTGTTACCGTCTCTATCGAGAGATGTTTCCTTTTCCGCGCCAGTGGTGTGAGCCGGACCACTAGGGCGCATCTAGCTTCTTTTCATATGAGGTGTACTGATATTTACTTGATCTACTGAGTATCTAGGATGTAAGTTCTCCCTTTCCTCTGCTTAATTCACTATTGTTGTTTCTTTCTGTTAATTTTCAAAAATTCCCATAAATTTGTTTAACACTTGCTTCTGATATTCTATGAATACAGGTGAACATCTGCCCTTTTGTTAGGTATGAGAGGTACGACTAGACTCCCCTCAACTCTGCTAGAGAATTGACTTTCTGGCAGGCCAGATTTTATTACCACCAACACTCCGTGTATTATTTGTTTGGGCGAGTGCGACACCAATTCACGGATGAGTTCTGCATCCCGATTCCTCCTCTTACCGACATGGGCTCAAAGTCCGTTTCCCAAGCAACGGCGAAGTTTCTGAGTACCAAGGTTGCAATTGTGCGAAACAGATACATCCTTCGGGTGGTCACATATAAGGACTACCTTGAGTGGTTTCATCACATCGGGAAACCACATCTGTTTGATGTTGAACTTTGGGAGAGCCAGTGTGGCATGTAGTTCGACACTGTGTGGGCTTAGGTGAACAATTCCGCCCATATTTAATATCCTATTCCTATCCTCGTTTCATTTTTTGACATGTCTTTTGCCTTGATTAGGGTTTCGAGGAGTGCTTTGCAGCATTTTACATGGAAATGAAGTGTGGGAGGTAAAACCAATCTCACTTTTAAATTCAACAATTAACTACCATACAAACTGAGTTAATCACTATGCTGTGTTTTTTTTACCGTAGGAGGTTCGTTGACAGGCCTTAATTGAGGTATGAATTTTATTCAGTAATACTACATTTGATGAACAACTTCTTGTCTACAGGGTGGTAGGGTTGAGAGGAGCCTCAACCCTAACACCAATATGGTGTTCCTAGTGGACTTCGATCTCGAGGATGTCTCGAAAGAAGAAGACACTACCACTTCTGCTGCTAGGCCATCACAGGTCAAAGCTGCTTTTGCCAGGATCTCCCGAAGGATCAGCCACAAGTGCCTTCAAACTGCAACTACTGTTGTTGTTGTTAGGAGGGATGATACTATTGACTCTGACGAGGATCATAGTTCTTGGGAGGATTAGATTAGTTGTTTCTTCTATTTAATGACAATTTTGTTGTACTTTGTCTTTACATTCTATAATGATACATCTATAAAAATGTGACGAAACTGTATGGAAATACCAGAATAATATTCCAACTTGTCCACTACATGTGCTGGTGTGTTCTAGAAGTTTCACTGCTGGCTTTGCAGGCTTTTAAAACTCTTTGCACCAACCAGGCGAACTTTATAGACAAACTATACTGAATACTGCATTGCAGGACTTTTCGTCGAGCATTTTCGCCTACAATTTTTGCCAATTAGTATCGCCAGTAGTAACCACTTACTGCTGTCGCTGGCAGTTTACGCTTGGATCCTACACCAGCATTAATCGCCTCTCATTTTGATTCTCTAACAATTGGGCGTGCAATCTTTGTGGGTCACCTACTTTCCACTTACCTCTCACCTACTTGCCTGACCCTCTCAACTCTTGCCTCACCTACTAATGGCAATGGTAATATTCTCTTACATCTTGGGTTCTTCCATCATCTATTTAAACTCTAGGGTTTCACCATTTTTGCATCTGCATTTGCATCAAAGATAATTCTTGAGCTGAATACTTCCATCTTCTATAGGAGATGTATGGTGAGCTTTACAACTTTTTCCCCTATTTTCATGCATTTGATCGTAGCCATTCCCTTTTGTTACTGCCTTTATGAATTTACAGGGATTCCCAACTATGATCACACCTGTCCATTTCTCAGACGTACTACGGGATTGGATCGCTAGACTGTCCTTCGATGACCAGGACAAACTTCAAGACTAGGGAATCCCCACAAACTTTCAAGGCATTGCCAAGCTTGATGTCAATCGATATCTGCTATGTGCCGCTGCCGGTTTTTGGAAACTAGCCTTCCATGTCTTCCATTTCAAATAAATGGAGCTAGCCCCGACACTAGAGGAGGTACGCCAAATATGTAGCTTATCCAAGTTTCTGGGACATACCATATTCATGCGACAAGACAATTATGCCTACGTGCTATGCCAATTGACTGGCCTATCCACTGACATTTGTGGGAAATGCCTGATTTGTAAAGACAGGCAATCTCTCATGCTTCGACTAGAGTATTTTGATGAAATCGTCGACAAGAGAGCAATTCTTGGTGACGAGCTCTGGCTTCGTCGTCCATTTCCTGGGAGAGCTGGTTTTCAGCCATGGAAGAATGACTATGGGCATTGAAGTAGCTGAGATCGCCCTTGCCGTTGTGAGTCGACAAATTAACCTATCTCCTATCATTCTGGCAGAGACATATCAAGCATTGGATCGTTCACTACATCAATGATGACACTATTATGGTTGCGGGGCCTTGGTACAGGTACACATACTTTTATCATATACTTTCCTTCCTATGCACCATAGAATACTTCATGTGATCTAATCCACCCCAGGTTTGGTTGGCTGCACATCTGGGAGTTGAGATCTAGTGTCCACAATGCTCTGCTTTCATGACATACTATCGTAGCGGGCATTCCTAGACCATCACTTCTGTTAGGGTAGTATATGAATGTTGGAAAGCCTGACTGAGGACAGCATGATCTGGCACATCTATCCGTCAACAGCTAAACCCTTCGTCGTTTTCTTTAATGACGGGGATATGAGGCTGATCATTCTGCCAAGATTCTTTGGAGGAATAAAGTATCATCTGATTTGCATGATCTGCCAATTCGGGTATTGCCAGGATTCCGTCACCCAAAGTCCAATGCCAACTCGCTTCCTGTCCTATCCACTGAGCTCAACAGCCATGACTACTGAATTGTCTTACTTGCTTCACCAGTGCATTCGGTTTGACCATGTTGCCATGGCAAAGCGTAGTGGATACACATTGGAGTATGAGACTGAAATCCAGGAGACTTGGCCTATCAATGAGTTTTTCCTGGGTCCACTTCTGTTCCTTGATGTAAGCAACTCGAAGAAGGCATGAAGTAGCATAGATGTGTAACTACTCTGCTTCATTTCCTTTTGTACCTTGCCAGTTCTGAACTTGAATAAATTCTAGTCACGTATCTTTGCACTTCTGAAGCTATGATTAAGTCAAGATGATGCATCAAGTATAGTGGCCTTGCTTTATACTGTTGGATTGGTTTTAGAGTGGGCTAATTGAGTACCAAACCCTTTTCAACTTGCATCAGAGAGAGTTGATCAAGTTTCAATTCACTCTTGAAGGGTCCAGAATATTCTCTCGTCTAGGGGTATCCTATTTACTTGCAAGAGTGCTTAAAGAGACTATTAAGATCCCCTTTCCCTGACTGGCACACTTTGAGAGCAGCTTGTTCATTTTCATGTTCAGTAGGCAGCTGACATGCTCTTGGTTTTGACATTAGAGGTTATGACCAATTAGAGAAGCTGACATGCCCTGATTAAAGTACTAGTCTAGTGTGTCTATCCATAGGATAGCTGAAATGCCCCGGGTGTGACATTAATGGCCTCAACCAATAAGAGCAGTTTACATGTCCCTAGTTTTGGCAATGCCCTTTTAATCCTCTTAGGTTGAAAGCAGCTAACTTGCCCTTGGCTAAAAGGACTATATTAGACTCTGCGACACTTCAGAATGATGCTTATGAGAAGAATGCATGAATGCTGAATGGGTGATGGGATCTTATTAGCACCCTCAGTATTGGAATACTTATCGCCATGTATTTAAGGGAATGGTAGCTCCAATCCCCATAAGACCCTATCCAAGCTCCAAGATTTTAGGTGGCTCTCTGGAAATGCAATAGTGTGTCTTGGGCTCCACTCCAAACCCTATAGGATCATACCCTTACTTATTTTATTTTATTTTCTTTATTCATTTCTCTCTCATAGGTGTGCGGGTTTACCCTATCCCTGGGTTGAAGGTAATAGGTACCTGGCTTATTGATGGGGAGCTGTTGTTGTTTAAAGGGTTGGCAAGGCCCTTTAGGAATATGTTTTCTAGGTATTCACTTTGATTCCTCTTTAAGATAAGTTGTAGGGATAACACTACCCGACATGCCTCTCTCTTTAGGTCTGACTTCTATCTGTGATTTCTATCTTCTAATTTTTTATGCCCTTTCATAGATATGTTTTTATTTATCTCACGCTTTCATTCTCACCCTTAACAATTTATCTCTGTGACCATGTCGACCCAAGGAGGTCCCGGCGTGGGGTCGCGCCAGTGGGAAGGAGATCACAGCCATGCCAAGATAATGAAGGCACAAGAAAAGAAAAGGAGTCGCCACCTAATCTTTTAAGGGAAAGACAAGGAAAACCCCAAAAAGATGAATGCTAGGAGTGCAAATGTGAAGGTTGAATGTCTGCTAACCAGAGGATGGGTAAGGATTCCTATTATGCACGAGGAAGGTGTTAGGCACCCTCGTAGCCCGAGAAACTCGGTCTTTCTAGTCTAATTGCTTGCTAAAGGCTAGATGGATGTTTGCTATACCTGGATCATGCTATAATCATGCTAATATGTATGCCATGACAAGACTGAATGGATGTGCAAGACAGTGTGAGAAAACTGCGAAGAAATCCACATGAAATGACAAAATCGCAAAAAATCACATGAAATGACGAGGTTTTGTTAAAGAACGCTTTTGAAAAACATAATGATATCAAAAAGATGACAAGCCAAGTCAACCCGAGTCCTCGAAATCATGAAAAAAGTCGTGAAAATCAAAAAGGGAAAAATAATCCATGGTAATGACATGTATGCCCTTGGGCGATGAAATACAAATCAAATCAATAATCTAAAACCTAGGATCAAAGCCAATCAAATCAGATAATAGATAAGAAACTCTGAAGACAGAGTGAATCAGAATCATGTAAAAAGTCATGAAAATCAAAAAGGGGAAAATAATCCGTAGTGGGGACAATGTCGGCCCTCAAGCCTGTTAATGTACGCCTTTGGGCGATGAAATCCAAATCAAATCAAAAATCTGAAATGTAGGGTTAATGTAAATCAAATTGGACATTGGATAAGGGATTCTGAAGATAAAGTGGAGAAAGGAACCCACTAAAGAAAAGGCATGAGATGCTGGCTCGCTAAATGCACATGTGAGGAAAATGTATATGAAATGTACAGATAAATGCCTACGTGAAAGTGATGCATGGCCTAAGTTGTGTTAAAATGTGTGCCAAATGTCTAGAAGATGTTATTTGCAGGAAACATGGAGGAGAAAATCGATAAAATGATGTAAACGCAATAAATGACAAACATAAGGGCTAAAACGCAAAATTCACGAAAAGAGCGAGAAATTGGATGAAAAATAGGTTCATGACCCTTATTCTAACATGCAAATGATGGGTCCAATGTCAATGTGGCACAAGGATGCAAAAATCGCACTTGGATAAATTTCCTATAAAGTTAGGGTCTAAAGTGCAAAATTTACACATCGGTGCAAACGTGGTCAAAATGTGAAGCCAAAGATCAAATCTCAATGAAAACATGATGCTTAAATAGATTCTATGATCAAATGCAAAATATGAATGAAAAACGACCCAAAATATGATAGAAATCATTTTAAAACCCTAAATGATAGATTAGAAATAAGTTAAGGGCCAAAATGTAAATTTCATGTTCAAAAATGCTTTAATGTGAATTCAGGGGCCGTTCTACAAAATTCTAGGGTCTAATTATGACAAAAATGAGGCTTTTATGCTGGTCAAAGCAATTATGAAGAAATCTGAGGTTTAAAATGCAAAATTCATAGTGAAAAACTCATTTTTTGAAGTTCTGGGGGTTAAATGCAAATTTTCAGGACCAAACTGTAAGGAGAAATCAACTTTTTGATGGACAATGTGATTTTTAAAGAATGTAGGGTTCAGATTGCAAATTTCCCAAAGAAAAAAAACATTTAGAAAATATTCAGGGGCATAAATGCAAACTTTTAGGATTTAAATGTGATAAAACCCATTTTAATGATTATTAGAGCAAATTTAAACATATTTAGGGTTTAGAATGTAAAATTTACACAGAAAACTTGTTTTTTAAATATTCAGGGGCTAAATGTAAATTTTCAGGACTTAAATGTGATAAAAATATGCATCAATTGGTTAACAATTAAAAGATGAACTCTTCAGGGGGAAAAATGCAAAATTCACAGGTAAATAAAGAAATAAAGATTATTTTAAAACATTAGGGATTAAAATGAAAATGTCTGGACCAAATGTGATAAAAAAGGACTGAAATGTAATAAAACGAGGACTGAATTGCAAAAATCAAAAACTAACAAGAATGTGCCATAAACGGCCCATTCGACGATCGCCGGCGCTCTACCACCGGCGATCTTCTCCGGCAACTTCCTGGAGGCTCTCCAGGGAACGACAAGGCACGGGAAGGCCTAGGTGAGCATCGTGGCGGTACGATGAGGCTTGGGGAGGTCTAGAACGTCCCCCTACCTCGTGCTCCGGTGAGAAGTTCGACGGCTATGGCTGGGGCATCGTAGGACATCGGGCTAGCGGTGGAGTGGCACAGGAGGCTTCGGCGCGCGGCGGGAGTTTTCCGGAGGTCTTGGCTTGGAGCAGGAGGTGTCAGGTTGCGCCAATGGCC
The DNA here is from genome assembly GCA_024699735.1 of Posidonia australis. Lineage (NCBI taxonomy): Eukaryota > Viridiplantae > Streptophyta > Magnoliopsida > Alismatales > Posidoniaceae > Posidonia > Posidonia australis. Next base: position 29,312 of record JAMKQA010015110.1, read on the forward strand.
TCTCGTCGGTGAGCGACGGCAACTGCAGGTGCGGCGACGGCTTTTCCTGAGAGGGGGGCACAGAGGAGGAGAGAGGAGAGGAGGAGAGAGGAGAGAAGAGGAAGAGAGGAGGAGAGGGGACGGGCCCCCTGGGGGCCTTGCCCGTGGATCGCCGACGCTGGTGAACCCACCACCGGTAGGGGAGGCGATGGCGTGCTGGGGGCTTGGCTCCACCTTGGCACATCCTAGAAGCCTAAGGGATCTATAAGGGCATGCTCTGGATTAAAGAGGAAGGGCAGCAGGGTACCTGGGTGGCTGTCCCATGAGCTTTGACGACTGATCGACGGCAACGGCTCTGGTGGTAGCTCTGATTCGTGGAAAAGGATGGCTGTGGGATTGGGGACTTAGGATTGGATGACTTTGCGAGTTGGTGGTTAAGGGAGAGATGTTCTGGATTGTAGGAAGTGGATGAATCAAGATTTGAAGCTCTGGAAAAGTTTTGGCCAAAGGTCTTCTTTTCTGTTGACGGCGAGGAGCTTTATACTTCGGCGAGGCAGTTCTCTGTCGTTGATCCTCCTCCCCTCAGCCCATCAGCACTGTTGGATTGGGCTTGAGCTAGAGGAGGGTGCTTGGAGGCTGCGATTTGCTCTAGATTTCTCGGGATTGTGCGTCGGTGTTTTCGCTGGAAAATTAGGGTCGTCGGAATTATTTTTGACATTTCTAAAGTTTGAAATTGAATTCTTAAACAAAATAGTATTGGGCTTATTGGGCTTGGGTTTGGGCTTTTTATTTGGATTTTTGTTTTGATTTTTATTTTGGATTTTGTAGGGTTTTGATTTTATGTTTTTAATTAGGATTTTGTGAGCTAAATGTGATTATTAATTTTGAATTTAGGGTTTTATTTAATTGATTTGAAATTAGGGTTTTGAGTTTTAATTAGGGTTTATTTAGGGATTTTTGAATTAATTAGGGTTTATGGATTTATTAATTAGGATTTTTATGTTTATTTAGGGTTTTTGTGTTTATTTAGGGTTTTGGATTTTTATTAATTAGGATTTT
>JAMKQA010015111.1:0-32647 GCA_024699735.1 Posidonia australis
ATTCAAGGTTATTGAATATAAGGGTAAAATCTCAAGTGGGAGCTTGAGGAGTGGACTAAGCTGGGGTTGGTTGAACCACTATAATTCTTGGTGTCTTTCTGATTGATTGATTGTGTGTTAAACTCTTAAGACTAATCAGATTGCATAACAAAGTTCAAGAGTTAATTAAAACTTGAAATTCTCTATTCACCCTCCCCCTCTAGAGAAGCATTAGTATCCTACAAGAAAGACCTAGGAATGTCAAAGGTGCATTAGGGCCAAACATTGGAAAGCAAGACCCAAGCTAGAGCTAACACTGAGGGCTTGTTATACCTCGAGACCCCACATCTTCCCATCACATATAGGCAAGGGATAGGAAGCCCTAGAAGTTCGAGGACTGAGTAAATAACAGAGACAATAATCGACTAAGGCTAGTACAAAGCTCGAAGTTTTCATAGGATTCAAGCATGATAAAAGAGAAGGCCCTCTCATCATGGATAATACAAGGCAATAATGTTAGATCTATAATAGGGAAGGCTATGACAGCACTCATCAAACCTAAAAAATTTTGAAAATCCAAAAAAAATTAAAATAACCAAAATTCCAAAGAAATTTGAAAAACCAAAAAAAAATAAAATCCAAAAATGCCAAAAAAAAAAGTCATGCCAAAAAAGTAGTGCCATCCATCATACATACAAGTGAAAACCAAGTAAGTAGGGAAACCAAAATTAGTCTGGCTAGTGTTGCAACAATTGACTCACCTGTATTTGGAGTCAATGTCCTACTCAAGCATGTCTCATGGCTTAGGTGTGTTTCCTCAACAAAGACACTACTTAAGTAGTGATCTTTAGAGCATCCATAGATGACTCACAATCGACGTCAATTGGGTGCTAATTTTTTTCATTTCTTTAGCTAAGGCCAAGACTAATTCCCTCCACTTAATTTCAAATATAGGGGAGCAAGTAATTGCATTGCAGTACCTTTCTTAGGTAAGAACAACTTAGCCGTTCCCCCTCAGTGTCGAGAAAGGTTTATCTCGTGATTACTAATAAGCGTCAAGGAAGTGTGCAAGTGGTGACAATATCAGCATCCCATACACCAACAACTACAACAAAAGTCCCTTCATGATGCTATATGAGACACATTCTGGGCCCTACTATAAAAGAAGAAAGTCTTGGCCCCAAAGCAAAGCAAGATCAAAGAATGAGCTCATGCCTTTGGACTTCATACCGTGTTTAGAGACATGTCGCTTCGACTAAAAGGAAAACACTGGTTTGGAAAAGGAAGGGTTCACTCCCTCACCTGGTTCTTTATTCATAGAACCTTTTACATGCCAAGTCAAGTTGTGGGATGATGGTCCTTTTTTGAGAGTACTGGTCACGCACAAGGATGGAAAACACTCGACCACAACAAATTAAATCCATTCATTTCACATATGTCTATGTGATTTGAGATCAACTGTACCCCACCAACCTAACCTATTATGTGGACCATGCATTGCATCGAGTGTCAACCTTGCACTAACATTATTTGCTTGTATCATGCATCCATTCATTATTTCTCATATCATTGGAAGTGGAGTGCAGTTGGAGCAACGTTCTTCAAGAGTGTTAGAAACTGTTAACGCATGTGATCCTCCCAAAACCAGTTCAATCTCTACCTATCTTTTTTTAATGATTCAAATTCGAGTAAGCTCTCAAACAGGAAGCGACACTTTTTTATCTTTCGATCAAATATAGGGTAATTTCCCCATGATCATCCCTTAATTTTTGCCCCATTGAAGTTATCTCTACATGGTTGACATGGTCATGACACCAAATGCGACACATAGCTCTGAAACCAACTTGACCCTTCCATGCCTAAGCCTTTAATATAACGACATCTTTAATATAACCACTCGGTTGTTTGACAATGTCCCAAAATCGAGTATGTTCACCTTTCCACCACTTGGCTATGCGATAAATTCCAGAAGCCAAGTAGGTCCCATCTTTTGGCTATGTGACAATCACTTGAAACCAAAAGGTGCTTTCTATTTTTCTCACTCGTTGTGACAGGCTACTTATGAGCGAGCTCCCTTTTCTAGGAAATGCTCAATGGAGATATCAATCTTACCTTGGAGCTAATCTTGTTCAATGATCAACTCAAAGGAAGGGCATCTATAGATATCCCATTTTTACATTTTCGAGTGTTAATTAAAGATAGGAAACCTTGAGGCATCCTAAATCACATAACTAAGAATTGATAACACACTTCCCAGATTTTTCATGATTTGTTTAAAAACATACTTGATTTTACTCAATTCAAGTTTGTTAGTTATGGCAGAGTTAGCATACTCAAACTGGTGGCAAGTTTGAGTACCTTGAACATTTTTTTGTTGTGAGGTCGCTAACTGTGGTAGAGCTAACACTCTCACTCTACTCCAACTAGTGGCAAGTTTGAGTAACTTTAACATTATTTTATGCAAGTTTATTAGTTGTGATAGAGTTAATGCTCTTGTTGCACTCAAATTAGTGGTAGATTTGAGTATTTTAATGTTAATATAAAATGTTTTTATGATTTTATGGAATTATTGAAGTTTTCTAGACCTTTAAAGATAAGGGGTAAACTACAAAAAACCAAGTTGTTACCTTATTGACCAACGATAGATCTTGTCACCACATTTGACGACCACAAGTTTCGTTGCCAATTTAAACGATGACGACTAAATCATGATGCTATAAATAAAGGCAACGAGTAGCCTAGCACTCTCTCTCAGCATGTTTTATCATCTCGGGCTTTAATATATATATATTTTTTGGGCAATAAGAATTTTATTTATTTAAATTGCAAGAGTACAAAGTATTGATACACCTCATGATGAGGATATCGACCCTACAATCACCAATCCTATTAGTTAGAAAAAAGTCCTCCCCAAAACCCATGCCCTTGGAGAAAAAAGGAGGAGAAAAAGACTAACAAGTACTCTTCCTTGTTTGCAAACATGGTACCCCCCATCTATCAAGATTGCATATAACCCTAAGCTCCTTGGGTGACTTTGTGAAGCTTTGATACTCAACGTTTCTTCTGGACCTACTACCTTCCATTGCCAAGAAATCAGCTGCTCCATTCCCTTCTCGATAGCAATGAGAAATATTGAAGGAAAATCTACTCCAAATTTTGCACTACCAACTATTACATTTCCAGTTGACATCTATCTTCTTCTGCAACATAAGAACCACCTGAAGAGAGTCAGATTCTATGTCTGCAACATTAATACCATGCTCCTTACATAGAGTCAGAATATCCCAGATAGCCCTCATCTCAGCTTCATAATTGGTACTAGCTCCATAACAGTACAAGAAAGCAAATTTAACATGTCCACTCACATCCCTTACTAGGCCCCCTCCTCCTGCACCATACGTTGTAGAAGACCCATCCACGTTAGGTTGGAACCCATATCTTGGAGGAAGCCTTCTTAAAATAATGTACCAATCCTCTAACAAAATTGGGTGCTAAAACCCGACCCAATGAAGATCCCTAGCATGCCCACCCAACCAAATGAATTTCTTCTCCCCCAACATAAGATTGCAATCAGCAATGATGACGGCAGGGATCTGTCTCCAACTATGGTAGATCCCAGAAAACCTCCTATTGCAATGCTCCTTCCATGTATACCAAGAAATGGATCCCAACAATGTACCAATAAGTGTGTGTCTGAATGAGCATTGCCTTGCATAATTATGCCACACCAGAATAGTGGATGTGACGTCCCTGTAGACCAACATATGAAGGGTAGAAGCAAAGAATTTCTAGATTTCCATAGCTAATTCCCCATCTATGAGAAGGTGATCCATAGTTTCCACCAGAGAATGAACACAACAATTGCATTTGAAGGTAATGCGAACAGCTTTATTCTGAATATTAACATCCACTGCGACAACCTTCCAACTAATTCTCCACAAAAACAGAGACATTTCGGGGGGGTAATTAAATAGACCAAATCTAGTTTTTCTTATTGACCATCAAGCCATTAGTATTGATTGTCTACCATGTACTCTTGATTGTAAATCTCCAATCAGTTGTTGGCATCCATGTAACCATGCCGGCGACAGCCTCGTGAATGGTATGAAAGGCCAAATGCACGAGGACCAGCAAAGTCACGACAGAAAGTGATAAAGCAATGATAAAAATGTGGGAGTCACCTCCTAGTCTACTTAAAAATGGGAGACAAGGAAAACCACTTTAAAACTATAAAACTATGCAATAAACCAATGGAGAGGTCATCATGAACCAAAGGGTTGAGTAAGGATCCCTGTTATGCACGAGGAAGGTATTAAGCACCCCCGTATGCCTGAGAAATCAGTCTTTCATGGGCTTCTCGTTTACTTATACGGAAATGTTGGCCTTTCAACCTGTTTTTGTACGCCCGTGGGCGATATGCAATGCAATGCTACACGCAAGTGGTGCCTTATGCTAAGCATGGGTAGAGAGACTGTAGGATGTGTCCTAATGCTCTGAAAGGTCACCCAAGTTGTGGATCAAACACCAGTGCAAAGATATTGCATGGATATAACCATAGATCCAGTAATATTGAGTGTTTAACGTTCTCGCTTTGTTACATGCAAAACCTAAGCTATCATGCATAAATGAGTATGAAATCAGACTGGAGTCATCCTAACATGTCCAGGAGAACACCTAAAGAGAACCAGAAGCAAATCAAGTCAAGAACCATGCTAAATATCATGCCAAAAGCCACTGCTGATGCATTGAAACAGGTAGGTGCGCTTGTTTAGTGTGCCAAAATTGTGCTCATATTTGGTGCGCCACCTAAGTGCTCCACTAAAGTGTACTAACAATGAGTGCCACTAAAGTGAGACCCTAAAATTGCAGAATAGACAGTAAGCTAGACTGATATGCTATGCAATATAAAATCTTCCAAACATGCCTAAGACAATATGAAAATGCATCCTAGATATCTAAAAACCTGATCACATAAAGGTTCATCCTTCTTTCATAAAACCATAAAAGAAAGAGTGAACTCTAAACACCATGACATGGATCTTGTGCTCAAGGGCAATGTGTCTCACACAAGACCACAAAACTCCTATTTGGATATAGGACAATGTGCCCTAGCTATGCTACTTGGATCTAGATCATGGACTGGTGCAAAAGAACACTCTAAACAAGAGTCCAAGAAGGCAACCAGCTCACCAGACCCTAGTGGCAAGCCAATTTCACTAGATGCAAAACTAATGCAAATAGAGTTATTGCATGATGAAATTGTGCAAACATAAACAAGGTATATTTGAGATCAAGCACCAAAAAGAACAGAGTCCATAACAAATATCAAAGCATGCAAACCATGATGCAAAACCTACTGTTTGTATCCTATGACTAGACTAGTGCGCCAGCTTGGTGCTCTAATAATGCGCTCTAGCCTGGAGTGCCAGGTTGTTGCACTCCAGATACTCTATTTTAGACTACAATCTGATTTCAGAGCCTAGGGTGGATGTATGTAGCTAATTATATTAATGGCTATTCAGATAACTAACTTAGATGGCAGGTAACGTAATCAAACTAAACAACCAAGTCTAAAACATTCATTTCACTCTCTCCTTATTCATGCATGTTTATGGGTTCTCAAGGACTATTACAGCCAGTGGTGGCTTTGGAGGTGCATTGGGACATCCTAAATGATAGAGGTAACATAGCAAAATGACATGGCATGCAAAGGTTGCAGTACAGCTCATATTCCATGGCCAACAGCCTCATAGGGACCATGATACATTACTCAAAAGTCCACATAGTGCAAGCAATCATCATGACAAAAAAATAGTGAATATAATTCCATAAAAGAGCATCATGAACACCAAATTAAGCAAAAAGTGTAAATAAACATCAACGTAAAAACATCATATCAGTGAAGTTTGCAGTGTGAGCTTCATTCAAAATCTCATGCAAAGTCCATGTGAAAGTGGGAAGGGGAGCATACCTTTGGTGTCTCCTCCTTGGGTGGCTTGAGGTGTCTCCTCCTCGCTGCTTCGGACACGGTTGAGAGTGCTCAGGGATGCAAAGAGGTGCTCTAAAAGTGGATGTGCTGGTTGCTAAGAGATGGTGAATTGCTACGAGAGCCAAAAGTGTTGTTCATGGGTTACTTTTAAAGGAGGTGAAGTTGTAAAGTCTTGGGATGTCAATGGCCCTCGAAACCAGTACACTTGTGTAGATTCCTAAAAAAATATTCACAAGTGGAGGTTACAAGTGTAGAAGATGGATAGTCAACAGCCAGCACCCTAAAATTGGCTGTGCGCCATCTTGGTGCGCCACCTTGGTGCACCAAGATGGTGCTCCTCATTGGTGCATCATGATGGTGTGCCACATTGATGCTCGATTATGGTGCTCCAGTATAGTGCTCTCCACCTAGATACCTGAATTATAGACTCGACCATGGGCTTGTGGCCGTGGTTTGTGCGATGATCTTGGGCCAATCAAAATGTCAGATAGTGTTCGGATTTGATTAGGCCTGTCGTGTCCAAAGGAACATCCTTTTGGAGCATTTGCCTACGAGCTACCTTAATATCAGGGTGTCTATAGATGTCGTTCCCTGAACAAGGTCGAGGGAGGGAGGGAACCGAGACCGACGTTCAAGGTCAATAGGATACCCCTATTTTGAGGCTGCGGAGAAGTAATGTTTGCTATGGCCATTGGGTCACTTATTCGGTGGATGCACCGTAAGTCATGCCGTGTTGCCAAATGCAAAGTGCAACTAAATTGCATGTGAATGTCAAGTCAAATGCTGAAAATACAATGCCAATGCAATACAAATGCAAGTGTTGATGCTAAACGTAAAATGCAAAGCTGATGCTAATGTTGCACACGCAAGAACAGGTGTTGGAAGTAGATGCAATGCTGATGCTAATGCCTAAATGATATTGCAAAAACTAAAGAAATCCTGCGCACAAGGGGAACCATTGGCAGGGACATGACAAGTTGTCCAACTTATCAACCGGATTATTAAGGTTATCAACCTAAGGAGGCGAGACATGACAAGTCAACCATGTCTTGTCAACCCGATCTCCAAACAGCTTGACGATTGTCAACCGAGTAGTTGGGGGTATTAGCTCAAAGAAAAGGGGTATGACAAAACTTATGATTCGTCAAGCAAGCAAGGAGGCCCTATCCGCATGGACTTAGGGCAAGCAATGGGATTTTCACGCCCGTGAATATCCAGGAGAGAAAAGAATATGACCTTGACCACCCGGTCAAAGTGAAACAATTGGATTTCGTGTCTACGAGAATCCAAGGAAAAGGATATGACCTCTACCGCTCGGTTGAAGGTCGAGTTTGACTGCACAGTCGAAAGTCAAATAGTAGGATTCCACGCCCATGAAAATCCAAGCAAAAGGAAAAGATAGGACTTTGACCACCCAGTCAAGGTCAACTTTGACCCCCCGGTCAAAAGTCAAGAAAAAAGATTTCGCGCTTGTGAAAATCCAAGTAAAAGGAATGGATAGGACCTTGATTGCCCGGTCAAAGGTCAAGTTTGACCGCTCGGTCAAAAGTCAAACAAAATGCTGAAATTTGACATTTTCATTCAATGATTTTGTCAACTCTTTTTCCACTTCCCATCCTTAACATTGTTATGCATGAAAATATTTTATTTATCAAACCGTGCTTAGGCAACAATAATAATGCTCAATAGCAAAAGTGGGGAAAGATACACAGCAGAATAATGAATGCCCATGCTTTTAGGTAACAACAGGGACGCCTTGCTTTGTAACTCCAATAATAATAATGCTTACAAACAGCCATGCCTGGATTTCCACATTTTCACTTAACTACCTTTTGTCTTCTTCTTTTTTTCCCAATAATGGACATCATTTTGCAATATTGGGCTATACTTGCATCCCATTTAATCTGCACTTTTGTAAAAAGAATTGTTGTTGCTAAAATGCTTCAATGCATGCGAATGCTTTGTTATGCATATCACACTCATTTATTCTTCCATTGACTACACGTTTTGTGAACATATTTGATAGACAATACTTGTAATGCCATGTTTTACCTCGAGGCTCATGCTTTGCTATGCTTGGATATACTGCAATTGTTTTGCTTGACTCTGCTGTTTAAATCGTGGCTTGACCGTTGCCTCCTTGCAAGATGACTCAGTTCCCAAGAGTGAGAGCCCACAGCTACCACAGGACAGACCTTCTAGTTCTCGCCCCCGTTGGCGAGACAGCTCTTCGAGGACTCGAGCTTCTAGTAGCTCGACACTTGCTATCCCTGTCGAGGTAAGCCCATTTGGAGTGACTTGTGCCTATGATAAAAACTTGCCATTTCAATTAACAAATGTGCTTTCAGGGGTCAGGCAACTTCACAGGGTGATTACTCAGTGGCGACCACATCTGTGATGGCCCAGACTTTGCGGTAACCATCTTCATTATTCTTTCAGCACGTCTTAGCTTTAACACTACTACTTCTCTAATCAAGTAACTGTTTTGCCATTGTTGTTCCAAGTTGGGGATGCGAATCGGGTAATGTGGTGTCATTGGCTCCCCATGCTTGACCATTTCCATGACTTGCTCGAGTTTCTGTAGGATTTCTTACTCCACTGGTCTCCTTTGGTGGTTTGCTTTGCATCCCAGCTATTCATGGACATTACAACTGCTTCCGAGCCTTGGCTAAGAGAAGGAGGTTTGAGGCGCACACCTTCCATTTTCCATTCAGAGAGCTGACAGTGCTACCCGACTAGTGGGCCTTGCTGACGGGTCTTCCATTCGGCAATGAGTCGATTATTGGTGAGACTACCCATGAGATGCACCTAGCTCCTCCGCACTAAGGTCGTGTTCCTCCAAAGCCACCTCGGGGGAAACACATGATCATAGTGGGTTGGCTTCGAGAGTGGGACTAGTTTTGGCCCAACCCGAGCCAGGCAGTGACGAGGCCGACTTCGTACTCAGGCATTTCTTGTTGGATCTGCACGCCATGATTTTCTATGACTCTTCTGCTTATTGCATTCACGCTGATTGGCTAGTATATCAGACCAACCTGGAGTACTTAAACCATTATGACTGGGTTGGGGCTAGCAACACCTGCTTGATCTGCGAGCTGGACAATGTAGGTAGGCTGGGTCGTCGGTCTCATGTGGGACTGTACCCGCTGCTCACTATAAGTATTAGTGAAAATTTATTTATTTATTTATTTATTTCGTATACTTTTCCATATAATAACTGATAACTAACTTTCCTTCTACTTTCTTTTGCTAGTAATGGGCTATGGAGCATATAACACAGGGTCATTGCTTTGGTCGCCATCAAGATGAACTTCTTCCCCTCCCTCGTTAGTGGGTCGAGCCTGACCACTGGGCTGCTACGGGTGTTTATAGTTACGAGTCCTACCAATATCTACTGGATTTTATTTTCTGCATATCAATATCTGCCTATGTCGCTTCTGATTGTCCTTTTTGCAAACCTGTACACCAACACCCATTTTTGCGATATGATGGCTTCAACTGGGAACCTCTAAACTTCGGCCGCATTCTGAGAGACAAGTAGGTGAAGTTCTATTGCATGAAGAAGTCGGCCTACTTCCTCATAGGGAGAGTGAGACATTAATTCCTCGTTGAATTCTACATCCCCGCTCCTCCTCCTACAGACATGGATCTCCCAGTCCCATCTTGTGTTGCTACTAGGAGTCAGCATGCTGCATTTGTTGCTTCTCAAGATAGGCACATTCTTTGAGAAGTCAATTACACCGATTATCTAGCATAGTTCTGGCGAGTCAGGAAGCCCTTCCTTTTTGAGGAGGCCGTGCGTGGCAGCCAGTGCGGGATGTGGTATGCCTCCGACTGGGCCAAGGTAAATCCTTGTACTTTTTGCTTGAATAATTTTGCTCCATATAGAAGGTCTAACCTGACACTTGTTTTACTTCCACAGGGCTTTGAGGAGCAGTTGGCCTCCTTCTTACGAGGACATCAAGTGGAGACAGGTATGTTGCCATTATTTTACTTGTAAATGTCTTCTTATTTATACCATAAACTCACTTGACAATTTGCAAATTCATGCAGGAACTACAGTGGTGGAACATCATAAGGGTAAGTTTTCTGACTTTCCTTTTATAGCATACTTTGGCACTATTGTAAATCTAACATTTTTTTGAGAATCTTTTAGTAGGACTACCCAGCTAACGGGGTGAATGTAGCCAGCAGTGTGGAATTCACTTTGGAAGTGTCTGAGGGGGACAGTTCTGACACTGAGGTTTCATAGAGGGTCTTGAGTTTTTATGCCTAGTCTCAGTCTGCTGCTGCTGCCTGGTATTCGCGTTGTATTACTCAACAAGGGGCTTGACTCTTAGCTAAGAGTTTCCAGGAGAGATCTTCCAACAGGGAGTAGTTGTTTTCTAGATTTCAGTTCAATCTTGTCCCTCCTTGTGTATGAATGACGCAATTTGTATTTTGAACAAAGTAACATGTACTTTAAATGTGCGTGAAATGCAAATCTATTTTTTAGAATGCAATCCTCCTCTTGCGTATTTATCTATGTATGTAAAATGTAAGTTTTCATGTAGGTTTTGGAGAAATGGCACCGATTTGGGTGAGCATGATATTTTGGGGGAGGCTCTGTTTGCAGTCTGACGAGTGGTGTGCCTGGTTGGTGCGCCACCTTGGTGCTCCCTGTAAAAGCGCCAGCTTGCTTTCCTTTTCTACTGTGACCCCCTTTCACTTTTCTATATTACCTTATTTTCCCCAACAAAATACACCACATCTTCTACTACAAAAACAATTCTCAAGCCCTCAATCTTCCATGAAGCTTCATTTTTGCTATTCCGTTGCCAGTTACACTCTTTCTCGACTTGCAATGGTATGTGATCTTGCTCGTTGTCTTTGATATGACATAGAAATTCCTCTTTGAGGGAGATCCTTCCATTTGATATTTGTTCACATATTCCTTCATATCCTGCAATGGGAAAGAAAACTACATATGTCAATTTTTCATCATGCTTTAATTTCTTGCAATAGGAAAAAGCTATATGCTTTGATTTCTATCATTTTCAAATTTCCAACATATTTTCTCATATTTCTATCATTCGTTAGATTTGTAGACTTGTTTGATCCTCTCCATCTTGAGAAACCACTTGGTTATATGACTTTCTTCTGTGATTTTAACATTATTCCTTCTATGCTTTGCTCTAGTATCCATCCTCATAATTTCCATGTGGGGGTGCCCAACCATGGTGACACCAAAACACTACTCTTATGTTCTGCAAAGATGGGTCGGCGCATTAACTGTTGAAGATCATGAGCAATTACAGGTTTGGGGCATATCCTCCTCGTTGTTGAACATTGTCAAGGTGGAGGTGAACTGGCACTTGTTATGTGCTGTAGCTAGATTCTGGAAGCCTGCATTCCATGTATTCCACTTTGGGCAGACCGAACTAACTCTCACCATGGAAGAAATTTGACAAATCTACGGCTTGCCACCGTACATGTCATCGCCCTTTTTCATATGCTGTGATAGCTATTCTTCTATTCTGAGCCAACTGACCGACTTATCTCGAAGTGCTTGCAAGAAAAGCCTCATTTGCAAAGATGGGTCGGCTACAATACTGTGCCTGGATTACTTTGACAAGATAGCCAACAACCATGTGTCCTCAGGTAGCTTGTGGCTCCATAGCTTTGTGGTATGCTTCCTTAGGGAGCTGATCCTCAGTCATGGTTGGATGACAGTTGCTAGTGAGGTGGCAGAGATTGCGTTGGCCACGATCACTCACCAAATTGATCTTGCCTCCATTCTTCTGGTAGAGACCTATGTTGGCTTGGATCGAGCATTGTAACATTCCCGGCATTTCCATCGTTGCGACGCCTTAGTGCAAGTAAGCCAACACTGTTACATCAATGATTTACTGTGCTTATCTAATTGTGCTCTACTTTTCCCTGATAGACTTGGCTTGCTGCCCACATGGGGGTGGAAGTCCTACACCCCCAACACTCTGTCTTCAACTCCTACAATCGCACCAATCACTCACGCACCCTTCCTGGCGTGCACAAGCTATGTGTAAGACTGCGAAATCTTACCGAGGACACTGTAGTCTGGCACATTTTGTTCACAACTGCGAAGCCCTTCATAGTCTTCTTTAACGATAGTGACATGCGAGTGATTGTCCTTCCGGGGCTAACGGGTGGTGTGGAATACAATCTTGTCCGTGTTCTGTGCCAATTTGGCTTTTTCCAGGATTCGATTGAACAAAGTCCTATGCCCGACTGCTTCAAAAGATATATCCTCGGCTCTAATACGGTAACTTTTGAGTTAGCCTGCCTGATGTGTGGCGGTATTCTATCTTCTGGTCTTGCCATTACCGAAGGTTCAGGTTGCACAGTAGAGTATGACGCCGAAATACGAGAAACATGGCCTATAAATGAGCTTCCTCCTTATGGAACATCATTTACAGATGTTGGCAGCTCAAAAAGGGCAAGAGTAGGCTTATTGTAACTTGAGAGTCCACTGTTATCAATTGAGCAAATGTTGTACAACTGATGAGCTATAATAAAGGGACAATTTTTCTTTTACACTGTGTCATTCCTGAATCTTATTTGGTTTGTGTTTGCAATGGATCCATGCTCTATGTGACAAGCAGTTTGTATTAGTGTGCATGCTCCTGATAATAGTACAGTCCCAGTGATTCTCTTGACTTAGAAAGGTAGCTAGCATGCCCCTAATCAAAGACCTATTTCCATCCAAAGAGCAGTTAACATTAACATGCCCTTGGTTGGAACTCCCTCCTTTCCCAATATTGCAACTCAAATGGCAACTAGCATGCCCCCGGTCAGAACATGGGCAAACGCCCTTCAAAGCGACTTAATATGAAAAAGATGCGTGATCAGAAATGTTGGATGCCAAATGATTTATACACAACTTATAAAATGGAAGCAAGATTTATGCATGGTTTATATAAGATATGCTCTCAGCACCAAGGAAGCCTTTATTGCCTGCTACAAGGAATTAGAATGTCCTTGTAACAATTGTGCCTGATTTTCCATTTAATATAAACCATGGAATTTCCTGTACTATTTGCATATGGTTTATTAATGGTTAATCCAGGTTGTATTTGTTGGCTGTGGTCTCTCCCTATGCTTTGTGCTCCTGGTTTTCCCTTGTGGTGTGACTTCTTTGGCTTGTGGGTCTGTTTATGCAATTGGGACCCATGTTTGGGGGTGAGATCCACTTGGGCTTGAACTTGGACCTTGTCAAAGGAGCCCAACCCCCAAATGACTTGAGCCTCTCCTTTTTCCCTGTGACAACTGACCTATCCCCCTACTCGCGAGGCCTAGCGAGAGGGCTGCTCGTCCCATCCCTTCGATGGTAGGGAGGCTGGCAGAGGGGCTGGTGGGATTCCAAGGGATGGTAGGCGCAGAGGAGGCGTCAAAGGGAGATGTGCAGCGCAGGGCAGAATAGGAGAAACCAGAGCTAGAGGGAGTGCGGAGTCAGGAAGCTTCGTGCTAGGGGAGATCGTGCGAGCGTGGGGGAAGGCCGGTGTCGTGCTTTGCCGAAACTCAAGGGCACGCGAGGCTCGTCGGAGCAAGGTACGTGTCTCCCCCTCTTCCTTCTTTTCTCAAGTACAACATGTTGAGATTAAGAAGTAAATCATGAAAAATGATGTAAACATCATGCAAAAAGGTATGGGAAATGTTGTGAATGAGATGAATCATGTGTTTGTGAAGATATCATGTTGATTCGTGGTTGTTTCGTGGGATTTTTGCTAGTGGTTTGATGCATGCTACAGTGATTTCCGTATGAGCCTTATGCCTTTGTGAATTTCTATAGAACAACATGCCTAATGGTTTCATGTTTGGATTGAGGGGTTTTGAAGTAGACATGGTGGTCTACACCCCATGTTTTACTTGTAATTTTTGTGGTGATTTAGAGGGGTCTGCTCCTTACTCCCACTTTGGGGAGAAGAGACGATGGTGGCTGGGGAGGTTCTCTACAATCGCAGAAAACTATATGCCAAACTGGGTTCGTTCTGGAGAAATGCTCCTAGGTGGGTTCCCTGGACCACTGATTCAGACGATCGGGGGATATTCGGTCGGCCGAATCAGTGGATTTCGAACGACCGGATGATTTCGGTCGACCGTTCTGGCAACGAACTGATAAACTGACAGGGATTCGAAATACCGAAATATTTCGGTAGACCGAATTAGGGATTTTCGATTGACCAAGACCCTATTCGGTGTGCCAAATCAGGACCCAGGACTATGTTGAGAAATGCTTTGTAAAATGTTAATAAATTTGGATAAATGCATGATAAATGTATGAGATGCATGGAAATGATTTATGAAATATTACATGTGAACATGTTATTTTAATGATGTTTTCCATGAATCGTGAAACATGATTGATGTGGATAAATGTGGACTCATGTGATGGGTGATTGCATGGTACAATGACCATGAATGAATGATTGGGTTTTTGAGAACCATTGATGATAATTTGACACACAATGCGTGAGATTTATAAAGAGCTTTATGAATGAAAAATGGTTTTATCAAATGTTTTGAAAGGAGAAACTGCATATGGTTTAAAAGAGATTTCCAAGAATTTGTAGGAACCACAATTAGACCGGGGCTTGCCGACTAGTGTAGTGACCCCTCAAGAGATGTCAGGGACGTGTCCTTGGTTGTGGTTGCTAAGTTTGCAGTCCAGGGTAGGAGCCTGGAGACTACTGTGGTGCTATAGGACCCGAGCTATGGTAGACCCGGACTAACCTTAGTGCCAATACTGGTCTGGTCTGGGGTTATATTTCCGAAGTGCTCGGGCACGAGGGAGTCGTGGGGACGCACTCTGTGCTTGTACCAGTGAGGGTACATTTGAGGCGGCAGTCGGGGCAGTTGAACTCCAGTGCGGGGTGGTTCACAGCAACACTGTAGTGTGGGTGTGGTGACATGGAATCCTCACCAGCTGCTTGTGGCAAGGTCGATCGCCTGTGGCCAGGATGATGTGACCAATTTTGAGATAAGAATTGTGGATTTGTGTTGGACTAGTTTCTAGCCCTGATTTGTGATGAATTGTGTTAATGGATTAAACGATGCTTTGAGCTGGGAAACTAGATGTAATGGTTTGCTTTTCCAGAGTTGTGCATAAAGACTTGTTAATGATCATAATGTTTTGAAAGAAAAAGAAAAGAAAGTTTTGAAATGGCATCCTTTTTGAAGTCTTTGCTAACCATGTGTGTTGGTTTCGATGATTGTGGTTTTCTCGAGTTTTTTTTTCTGTCAATGTTTTACGGGTTTTGCCACTACATTCGGGCACGTACTGAGTGACATTCCTATCACTCACACGTGTTATCCTTCTTCCCTTGTTCCAGGTGCTCAGGCGGAGGTGCAGTCTAGTTTAGTGCATCTTTTTTGAGCCACTTTTGCCGCACACAGGTCTTAGTGTTTAGTTTTATTTATTTAATTCTGTTATTTAGATTCTTTTAGCTGCATTTGGGTAGCTCCCATACTGCTATGTAGCACGGGGGTGTTACAGTCCTCAACTCACTTGGTGCTACCTAGATCCCTAGATTTATGGTGGCTCTCACTCATCCAATAGACTTTTGGGATAAAAAAGAATTCAGGCCAAACCTTTTGGGCCCAATACGTACTTTTTAGTAATTCTTTTTCTTTTACTCCCTCAATGGCATGCTGACTTACACTATCCCTACATGGAGGTAATAAACACCTAGGCTGAGGGGATGGCTACTCTCTCTTTTGATTTACGGGGTGGCTAGTCCCTTTGTAACTGTGCGCTTTGTAGGTGTATGCTGCAACTCCTCTCCATGTTATGTGATAGGGACAGAGTTGTCTCGCATGCTTCTCTCATTAGAGCCCTCTATCATTTTCTCTCCCTCTTGAGGTATAGGCCCCTTGGGAATTTGTCAATTTCATCCAATTTCCCACGAACGTTTGCTCCCTTACCTCCTAGGTCACACAGGTAATAACACATGAGGAGGATCAAAACACTTCCTAAGCAGGCTGGCCTTCTGATTTTCCTCATTGGGCAATGGTTATGCTAGTGTTTCATATTATGATTACAATGCAAACAAAAAGAAAGTAAAAATATGTATGCTATATCATGCATGATGTAGATACAATATCCTAAAATGCAAATAAGAAACATAAAAAGCATGATTTGTGACATTGTGCTTTGCAGGGCCCAGGATTGGTTGAGGATCACTAGTAGTACTTTTTTAGGTAGGAAGCATTAACGGGCTCTAATTGCTCTCCATGATCCATATCTCAAGAAGGACTATGCCTATAGACAGGGTTTCTTTCGCAATAAATGGTCAACGTTAGTTGGGCCTAAATTTCCCTCGGGCATTGGGTAGGTGAATGGCCCACAAAACCAAATCACCCGTCACAAAAATTCTAGGCCAAACTTTCTTCTGATTTGCTCGATCCATTTGCTTCTGATAACATTGGGCATGATGCAGGGCTTGTAATCTGTGCTTGTCAATCAGGTCTAGTTGAACACAGCGGTCATGAACCCATTCTACTTCTTTTAAAACCCTCAATGATGGTATTTCCACTTTGAAAGGGAGAACTACCTCCTTTCCATAAACAAGCGAATATTGTGTTGCTCTTGTTGATCTCCAGACAGATGTCCTGTAAGCCCATAGTGCATAAGGGAGCTTCTCATGCCAGTCCTTGTGTGTCTCAGCCATCTTCTTCAAGATCTTGATGAGGTTTTTATTAGCTGATTTGATGGCTCCATTCATTTGTGGCCGATATGGAGAGGATCTATGATGCCTGATCTTGTAACCTTGAAGATAGTCCTCAACTCTCCTTACTATGAAATTAGCCCCATTATCTGACATGATGGCATGTGGAACCCCATATCTGGCAATGATATTATTTTTAATGAATTTTTCTATAGCCGCTGCTGTAACAGTTTTATATGATGCTGCCATGACCCACTTTATGAAATAATCAGTGGCCATGAGATTATATCGATGCCTGTTAGATGCAGCTAAATGTATGGCTTCGATAACATCAATTCCCCAAGTGAAAAAAGGCCAAGGCGATGACATGCTATGCAGTTGCTGTGGGGGAGCATGTATGAAGTTGCCATGTACTTGGCAATTGTGGCATTTCCGCACAAATTGGCAATAGTCCGTTTCCATAGTGGACCAGAAATAACCCTGTTACATGATTGCCATGGCCGAAAGCACTCCATTCATGGGTGGGCCACATGTGCCTGCATGAACCTTTAACATCAATACATCTGCCACCTTCTTGTCCACGCATCTAAGAAGCATTTGGTTGTAGGATCTTTTGTATAGATGCTCTGCTCCGAGTACATTTTTAGAAGCCAACCGTATGAAAGTCTTCTTATCTGTTGTAGAAATGCCAAATGGGAAGTTGCCGGACTCTAGAAAAACTTTGATATCATGATACCAAGGCAATTCTACTGTCGGTTCTGCTTCTTGGATGTGCATGCAATGTGCAGGCTACTCTACACAAGTGACTGAGATATCGGTTGCCTGAGCCTCTGGTAGCGATAGCCATGATGCCAAGGTAGCTAATGCATCTACGTACACATTCTTGGCCCACTTCATGAAAAAAAAATTGACATCCTCGAATTTTTCAATGCTCATGGTATAATACAAGCTTCTGGTCCTTAGTCTTCCAATCACCATTAATTTGTGAAATTACTATCATGGCATCTCCATATACCTGAAGCTCTCGGACACCTTTTTCTAGTGCCACCTATAATCCTAGGATACAAGCCTCATATTATGCTTCATTTTTTGTGCATTCAAATGTCAGCTTCCTTGCAAAGAGAATTAGTTGTCCCTGCGGCATTGCTAAAACTGCACCAATACCTCCTCCTCTTTTATTGACTGCGCCATCAAAGTACAGACACCATTGGTGCTCATCTTGAGGATTTTCTAACTCTGTATCACCCATTGCAAATAGGTTATCTTCATCTGGAAACTTTGTTTGCAGAGGCTGACATTCCAGCAGAGGTAGGTTGGGCAAGTGATCCGCCATCGCCTGCCCTTTCATGGACTTCTACGTCACAAAGGTAATGTCATACTACAACAACATAACTTGCCACTCAACACATCTGCCCACTAAAGCTGGCTTTTGGGATAGGTACATGATTGGATCGTGGCAACATAATAGTAGGACTGGGTATGCCATCATGTAATGTCTGAAGCATTGAGTGGCCCATACTAATGATAAGCACACTTTTTCTATGGTGCTATATTTGGCCTCGTAGTCATTGAACTTCTTGCTGATGTAGTGGATGGCCCTCTATTTATGCCCTGATTAATCAAGCTGACCTAGGAACACGCTCATGGAACACTGTGTGGTTGAGACGTATAATAACAAGGGTTGTCCTAGCATGGGAGGAACTAAGACTGAAGGTTTTGCCAGAAGCTGTTTGATATCGTCAATGGCCGCTTGACATTCATCATTCTAGTGTGTTTGGGCATTCTTCCTCAAGAGTTTGAAAATCTGCTCACATATGGGCGTAAGCTGTGCTATGAACCAGCTAGTATATTGTAATCGCCCCAATAATCCATGTATTTTTTTTTAGTGGCAAGGGGAGGCATATCGATAATGGCTCTGGCCTTGTGAGGATCCACTTCTATTCTTCTCTGGCTAATAATGTAACCCAGGAGCTTTTCGGAAGACACCCCAAATACACATTTATTGGGTTTGAGACGGAGCTTATACATCCTCAGGCGGTCAAACAACTTCCTTAGGCAGGAGAGGTGATCCTCACGCTCTTTGGACTTAGCGATCATGTCATCCATGTACACTTCAACTTCATAGTTCATGAGATTGTGGAATAACGCTATCATGGCCTTTTGGTATGTCGCGCCTGCATTCTTTAGCCCGAATAGCATTACTCTATAGACGAAGACTCCCCATGGGGTAATGAAAGACATCTTCTCTATGTCTTCTTCTACCATTCTGATCTTGTTGTAGTCAGAAAATCCATCCATAAATGATAACATCTTATGACTTGTTGTGTTGTCAACCAGAATATCAATGTGGGGAAGTGGGAAATCATCCTTAGGGCTCGCTTTGTTGAGGTCTCGATAGTCTATGCATATGCAAACCCGCTCGTCTTTCTTTGGTACTAGTACCACATTTGCGAGCCACTTAGGATAAAGAATGACCTTGAGGTAATTGACTTTATGTTGTTTCATGATTTCCTCCTTAAGTTTCAACAGTCATTGAGGTCGCCATCTATGCAGCTTCTACTTGACTAGCTTTGAATTTGATTTTAGTGGTAATGTGTGCACTACCACCACTATGTCCAGGCCAACCATGTCATCGTGGCTCCATGCAAAGACATCTACATATTCTTTTAAAAAAGCTATGAACTCTACCTTTGCTCGTGGTGATAATTTGGCACTAATGCAGGTTTCTTTAACATCTTCTTTCATGCCTATGTTGACGAGCTCTGTCTCTTCCTCCACATGTAGATTAAGACCCTCTGGGTCATTGTCGTGAAGCTGAAATTACAAAGGCGCATTATCATCCTTTTTTGCATCTACTCCATATGCCTCGGTGACCTCATCTTCCTCTCCATAAGCAATGAGCTCCGACAGAATTTCCTACTCGAAGGTTGGATTTGCAATGTCAACCGAGTGGATTTCTTCCAATTCTGTTCCATGATGGTGCTTTATGACAGTCACAGTGACTTTCGTGTTCTTGTAACAGCACTGTGCGACCTCTTTTGCAACATGACTGTCTTAACTAGCTGAGGACCAGGGGCTCCTTGCTTCTAAGGTTGATACATCTCTATTCACATTTTTGGATTTTTTGGAATTTTCAGATTTTTTTGGGTTTTTTGTTTTTTTTTTGTATTTTCCGCACTATTTACAAAAGTTGCTACATGTTGGCGATTGCTTACTACTGACTGATGGGATTGCTGCCACATGTACTGCTTCCTGAGCCTAACTCAAGTTTTTTATTTTTTGCTCCTCACCCCTAAGGTGAGGCTTAAACTGCAAGTACCAGCTAGACTTGCCTCCCGGCTGACAGGAGATTAACTCCATTGGTTTAGCACACTCTCTTTCTAACTGAAGGACCATGATTGAAGCTTGGTCACATAGTGGTACTGGTAACTCTGGTTGAGATGGTGAAACTACTTCTTTTCCTTTCCTAACCCTATTGTGCTCTGCTAAGTCTTCCACGAGCACCTCCAACTGTTCTTGGAACAAAATGTCCAAATCCCCAACAGTGTCATCTGTCAGACTGCTCTCTAAGTTTGTCTTTCGATCTGGATCTTCCATTGTTGCTACCTAAGACGCTGTTGACTGTTCTGACTCTGACAATACGATACAATTCTGGAACTGCTGACAAGTATGTTCAATAATCTGCTCTGACTTTGACTAATCATTCTCTGGATAAAACTCTTTTGGACAAATCCAAACTACTAGCGATTGTGATAATGAAACTGTGAATGAACTTTGGTTTGGATCCAAGACGCCTGCACTTGTGAAGTTAGTCAAATCATGGGGAATTATCATCCTTGGAGACATACAGTAGCGCAGCGATCTCTTCCGCTGGTATTGACGTTCCTATCCCAATCCTTCGTGCTCTCTCCATTCTTCCGCCTTGATTGGCTCGACAATTCCTTGGCCGTATTGCCCAAGCAGGGTTCCTTTCTCATATCCCCACTTGCGACACAAATTTTTGACCATCAAACGAGGATCACTACGAATGGCCAAATGGTCGATGCACTCAAGGGGAGGAATGAAATTAACCGGCTCGAACCAGTTGATACGATAAAGAACATTAGAGGGTTTAGGCTTGAAGTGGATAGTTTGTGGAGCTATTGCAGAGACCGCCTCACCCTTCCCCAAATCTTCCGCCATGACAACAACAATGTTGTCATCCTAGCTGAACTTGATCATATGATGGAGAGTTGCGGGAATGACCTGATGCTTGTGAAGCCAAGGGCATCCAAGCAAGAGATTAAAGGAAGGTTCAATGTCAACGACGTAAAATTCTACATCAAAGCGGGCTAGACCTATGGTCAACGGAATAATCAGGATCCCAAGTGCATCATGGTGCGTATTATCGAATGCCGCCCTTTCATGGTAGGTATTATGTCCTCGGACTTGAATCCGATTGCACTTGTTGTACGCAAGGGGAAGACATTTAAAACTGCTCCATTGTCTACCAACGTGAGAGGGATGCGAAAGCTCTGGTATTGCACAGTGATGAACAAAGGGGAATTATGATTGGTTCCTGATGGTGGCAATTCCTGGCTGGAAAAGGAAATCACTTGTAGCACCGCTATCATACCCACCATACTTTCAAGGGTAGCTGGCTCAATGGTTGGGGACACGTGGGCCGCTTGAAGGACTCTAAGGAAGGCTTCCCTGTGCTCGGCTAAAGTATGGATCAGGTCCCAAATAGAAATATTAGCTTTAACTTTCTTTAGCTGAGCAGTTATGGCTACTGATGGTTGGTTGCTTCTAGTGGGAACGGGTGGAGCTATTCATGGTATGGGTGGTTGTTAGGATTGAGCTTGTAACTAGATAGAAGCTGGTGCCATCGATATTGGTGCTCTCGATGGTTGAGCTTCTGAGTAAATGGGGTTCGGTGTTGGAGGACTTGGTGTAGGTGTTGGAGGTTTATATACCTTACCTGATCGTGCTACCTCTGCACACATTTCTGTGGCATAATTGTACAAAACATGATACATGTCATGAGTAAGGGTGACAACAATCGGGGGATGGGCTGCTAGCTATACTGGTATGGCTGGAAGATACTAGTAACTTTGAGGTGTTGGTTGCTGAATTGGCCCAGATTGTGGCCAAACTTGTAGACAAATTAGTGCAGGTGGCTAGGGGTATATAATAGGCAATGCCATAGTGTACTCCAACTCAAATGTAGGACGAATCATACTAATTGACTCCTCGAAACCACCGAGGAAGGATCGATGTAACTGGTGAGGAAAAGAGGATGACAAATCATGAATAAGATTGGTAGGACAAATAGAAGGCGAGATCAAATTAAAAGGAAGGATGGAATTGTCTCCCGAGGGACCTGATGCTCCTGGGGCAGAATGATGTGGTAAAGGCTAGCTAACTATATTGGGATGTGCTGGTGGTGCTTGTGCGGCTGCTGATGTGGGCGCTGGTCCTACCGCCTGTGTACTAATCACGATGACCTTCTAGTCAATCAAGTCCTAGATAGCATCCCTCAGTGTGAGGCAATTGTCCGTCGAGTGGCCTACATCCCGATGGAAATTGTAGAACGCATTCGTGTTATACCAGGCGGGAAGCAGACTTGGTTGTGAGCGGAACTCAGGCAGCTTCAAAAGGGATGTGACTTTAGGGAATACTATGCTCAATTGCTCCACCAATGGGGTGTAGTGGCGCCTGTCACGGCATTGTCGCTTTTGTTGTGGATGTGCCAATGGTGGGTGCATCCTAACCAGTGGGGTATGGTAAACTGGAGTGGCAGTGGTGGTGATGTGTGATGCATGAGGTGCTCTAGGTGTGGATGTTGGTGCATGAACTACTTGGCACTGAGGGGGCGGATGGACATTTGCTGGTGCAGTAGGGGATCTGATGTAAGAGACTGTATTCTTGGTGGGATCCCGCCTCTTAGGTTGATTGGCATTGTGGTTGTTGTTGTTGTTGTTACTGCTGGTGCCACTATGTGACGAAGTGGCCTGTGTGGCAAATGCAGAGAGTGCCAGAAAACTACCACCACGTAGTGAACTTTCAACACAGGCACTCGCCCAAAGCAAAGCTGAAAAAGTGGTGACTAGTTTTATGCTGTGCAAAGCCTCGACTATTGGCTTTGCCTCTCGGATCACAATCTCAATAGACTCCTCGTCGGAGGGTCTATCTTTGACCTGTGAAGCCAAGGATCGCTATTGTCCAACATACTCCCCAAATTATTCTTGGGGCCTCTACTTAACTGCGACTAAGTCCTCGTGCTTCATGACTACGTCGAGGTTAAGGGAATACTGTTCGAGGAACTCCGGTGTGAGGTCGTCCCAAGTCTTGATGGTGGCCATGTCAAGGGAAGTAAACCATTTCAACACGAGCCCCATAAGAATCTTCTAGAATAGGCGGATGAGCAACCTTTCATCACCTTTGAGCTTGGCGTGGTCTCAACAATAGCCCTTGAGGTGTGAAATTGGACAAGCGGATGAGCAACCTTTCATCAGCTTGGAGCTAGGGGAGGTCTCCACAATGGGCCTTAAGGTGTGAAATTGGGCAACCTCTACCATTATATTTTTCAAACTCTAGGATATGAAAGTTTGGAGGGAGAGTTGCCTCTAGAAAATAACAGAGGTCCTGGAATTGGTAGGACCAGTGGTTCCTTCCCTGCACTTGTCAGAGTGTTTGCTCCAAATCGTTCACTCTCGCAAGGAGAGCGTCTGGAGCTACTACGATAGCGGATTTTGCAGCTGATGCGAGTGTCTCATACACTGTATGGGTCTCACCTAAACGCTCCTCCAGATCCACCATTTTGCCGTCTAGTGTTATGGCAGGATAGCCAGTGTACCCGTGCATGGGTGTTGTGGGTTGAGGTACAAAGGATGAGGCTTGTGTTTGGTACAATGGTAAAGATAAGGCAGGGGATGGTGCTACACGAGGTGCAGAATATGGGAGTAGGAGTTGTTGGACGGGGAAAGAAACAAATGAAGGATGAACTGAAATGGGGGCCTCTTCCTGGACAATAGAGGAATGAGGCTCGCTAGTTTGCTGGGCCATGCAAAATCATGAGAGGGTACGAATCGGACTGTAGCTGGGAACAAGAGGGTGAATCCTAGGACAAGCTATTGTCAAATATGACAAATAACTCGGGAGATGTGGTCAAAAATCGAGTCGCACTGACTGTTAGCGAAAGGAAAAAACCTCGAGCTCTGGCTAAGGAACTCGCTCACTGACTGGTACTATGGTATTACAAAAATAGGAAACAATTTAGAAAAGATGCAGTGTTTATGATGGTATGAATGCAGATGCATGAGTGCCTCTAGTATGCGCTCTCTCACAATCTACGGGTGACCTAACAAGCCATCTACTCCAGTTTCACACAAGGGTAAATTGGTCTTTGACTTAAGGTTAGAAAATAAAGGTTCCTGTTCTAAATCCTCGCCAAAGCTAAGGCAGTGAATGGGTGGTTTGTTCGGGGCCTCGTTCTTTGCCAAAGCAATAGGTTGTACCTTCTACTACCACCGACACAACCTCAAACAAGGGTGGACATACCGACATCTCATCCCACGCCAAAGCCTTAGAATGAGAAACCGGGAAATGTCCATCGCAATCTATATAGGTGGACTCAAGAGAGGAGAAGATGCATGCCCTATATGATGAATGAAAAATACGCTTTAAGTCTTTTACTTGCAAATTTATTAAACCTTGGGGAGATAGTTTGCAATTTGTCACTAGTTTGTCCTATTTATTTATTTTAGTTTTTTAAGTTTTTCTTATTAACCAAAAAAAGGGGGGACATGTCTCTACTCTCCTAATCATGGCAAATGCAGAAAACGAAAGAAAACATCCAAAGTAATCATCAATCAACATACAAAAAGCATGCGCATGTTATGTGCAAAAGTGGTGGCATAGCAAATGTGTAAAAGGAAATCACCCATCATACAAAAGGCATGCATAAAATGTAAAGAAGACACAACAGATACTACAAGAAAACAGGTAGTCATAGCAAACAAATAAGAAACACATGAGCAAGCAAAGAAAAACTAAGGTAAGCGAGAAAGCCAAAATGAAAGTCGAGATCTAGTTATCCCCAGTGGAGTCGCCAGTTTCTGTAACCATACCAGTGACAGCCTCGTGCGTGGAGCGAAAGGCCAAATGCGCGAGGACTAGTGAAGTCACGGCAGAAATCAATAAAGCAATGATAAAAATGCGGGAGTCATCACCTAGTCTACTTAAAAATGGGAGACAAGGAAAACCACTTTAAAACAATAAAACTATGCAATAAACCAATGGAAAGGTCATCATGAACCAAAGAGTTGGGTAAGGATCCCTGTTACACATGGGGAAGGTATTAGGCTCCCCCGTACGCTCGAGAAATCGATCTTTCATGGGTTTCTCGTTTACTTATATGGAAATGTTGGCTTTTCAACATGTTTTTGTACGCCCGAGGGCGATATGCAATAGAATGCTACATGCAAGTGGTTCCTAATGCTCTGAAAGGTCACCCAAGTTGTGTATCAAACACCGGTGCAAAGATATTGCACTGATATAACCATAGATCCAGTAATAACGAGTGGCTAACGTCCTCGCTTTCCTACATGCAAAACCTAAGCTATCATGCATAAATGAATATGAAATCATAATGGAGTCATCCTAACATGTGTAGGAGAATACCTAAAGAGAACCAGAAGCAAATCAAGTTAGGAACCATGCTAAATATCATGCCAAAAGGCACTATTGATGCACTAAGATAGGCAGGTGCGCCAGTTTAGTGTGCCAAAATTGTGCTCGTATTTGGTACGCCACCTAAGTGCTCCACTAAAGTGTGCTAACAATGTGTGCCACTAAAGTGAGACATAAAAATTGCAGAACAGACAGTAAGCTAGATTGATATCCTATGCGATATAAAATCTTACAAACATGCCTAAGACAATATGAAAATGCATCCTAGACATCTAAAATCCTGATCACATAAAGGTTCATCCTTCCTTCATAAAACCATAAAAGAAAGAGTGAACTCTAGACACTATGACATGGATCTTGTGCTCAAGGGCAATAAGCCTCACACAAGACCACAAAACTCCTATTTGGATAAAGGCCAATGTGCCCCAGTACTTGGATCTAGATCATGTGCTCAAGGGCAATAAGCCTCACACAATGTGCTCAAGGGAAATAAGCTTCACACAATGTGATCAATAAGCCTCACATAATGTGCTCAAGGGCAATAAGCCTCACACAATGCTACTTGGATCTAGATCATTGAATTGGTGCAAAAGAACTCTCTAAACAAGAGTCCAAGAAGGCAACCAGTTCACCAGACCCTAGTGGCATGCCAACTTCATTAGATGCAAAACTAATGCAAACAAAGTTACTACATGATGAAATTGTGCAAACATGAACATGGTGTATCTGAGATCAAGCACCAGAAAGATCAGAGTCCATAACAAATAGCAAAGCATGCAAACCATGATGCAAAACCTACTGTTTGCATCCTGTGACCAGACTAGTGCGCTCACCGGATGTGCCAGGATGGTGCTCCAGTAATGTGCTCCAGCCTAGTGTGCTAGGTTGGTGCACTCCAGATACTATGTTTCAGTCTGCAATCTGATTTCAAAACCTGGGCTAGATGAATGCAGCTAATTATATTAATGGCTATTCAGATAACTAACCTAGATGCCAGGGAACAAAATCATACTAAACAACCATGTCAAAAACATTCATTTCACTCTCTTCTTATTCATGCATGTTTATGGGTTCTCATGGACTATTACAGCCAGTGGTGGCTCTAGAGGTTCATGGGGACATCCTAAATGTTGGAGGGAACATAGGGAAATGACATGGGATGCAAGGGTTGCATCACAGCCTATAGTCCATGGCCAACAGCCTCAAAGGGACCATGATACATTGCCCAAAAGTCCACATAGTGCAAGCAATCATCATGGCAAACAAAAAGTGAATATAATTCCATAAAAGAGCATCATGAACACCAAACTAAGCAAAACGTGCAAATAAACATCATATCAGCCATGTTTGCAGTGTGAGCTTCATTCAAAATCTCATGCAAAGTCCATGTGAAAGTGGGAAGGGGAGCATACCTTTGGTGTCTCCTCCTTGGGTGGCTCGAGGTGTCTCCTCCTTGCTGCTTTGGAGACGATTGAGAGTGCTCAAGGATGCAAAAGGGTGCTCTGAAAGTGGATGCGCTGGTTGCTAAGAGAGCCAAAACTGTTGTTCATGGGTAGCTTTTAAAGGACGTGAAGTAGTAAAGTCTTGGGATGCCAAAAACCTTGGAAACCAACAGACTTACGTAGATTCGTAAAAGAATATTTGCAAGTGGAGGTTACAAGTGTAGAAGATGGATAGCCAACAGGCAACACTTTGAAAAGTGGTTGTGCGCCATCTTGGTGCGCCACCTTGGTGCACCAAGATGGTGCTCCACATTGGTGCACCATGATGGTGCGCTACATTGATGCTCCATTATGGTGCTCCAATATAGTGCTTTCCACCTAGATACCTGGATTATTGACTAGACCATGGGCTTGTGGCCGTGGTTTGTGCGACAATCTTGGGCCAATCAAAATGTTAGATAGAGTTTGGATGTGATTAGGCCTACGGTGTCCAAAGCAACATCCTTCTGGAGAGTTTGCCTACGAGCCGCATTAAAATAGCGGTGTCTACAATCCAAATAAGCCTATCTTTAGTGTGATGCTTATCCACATCAAGCTCTATTAAAAGATGCCACATATGCCCATCCACATGGCTTTATTATAATATATGGGATATTCGTAAAATATCATAACATTTTTACCATGATTTTTATTATTTCTACAATTTTCCTAATACTTAAGTATATATGGCATATCATATAAACCTTTATAAATATCAATTAATTCAGGAAAATTCTAAAAATATGTGTGACATCAAATTAAAATTATATATCTTTATTTTGATGGAGAAAACAAGATTTTGTGGTGGTTATTATATTTTTAAATGTTAATAACCAAATTTATTTCAAATAATATTTAGAAGTAAAGATAAAATCTAAAAGATCCCAAGGGATAGGTTATGACTAGGTCAAAGATACCCATAAAATTAATTGCCTTTATTTATTCAATTTTGGAGGATATTATCTAAATTTAATCTACTTAATTAGTAAGTATTGATTCAATTTTAAAATTATCTTCTAATATATCTCAATTATGAAAAATCCTGAAAAGGGTAGGCTTGGTCGTGATTTGTTGCTAGATATGTGATAAGATATTCTAGGATCTTAATTCTAAAAATTTTGCCTTTTCGGATGTTGGATGCCTAAACCACCAACGACTAGCTGACATGGAATATATTATTGCCTTTTAGGACATTCTTTTCCATGTCGAGCAAAAATGGAATATCTAGTCTAGTCACCTCTTCATGCAGCAACGAATTGGTTCTTATCGCTGCTCCCATAGGCGACGAGAATAAACATCATTTTTTAACTTTAGGAAAATGTAATCTTGGCCTTTGGATATTTGTACTCATCCTTAAACAAGATCTAGTGCACCAACACTCTAAAAATAAGCCCTAAGGCCAAAAGCTTGAGTGGAGGAACTCTTAGAAAATCCAAGGAGACCTTTAGAAAAACCTAGGAGAGTTGGGAGAAATCCTAATGGAGCCTTTTAGAGAAAGATAGAGACTTTGAGACCGACAACCCTTCCACTCTATCAAAGCCCCCATGAGATAACCTAGATCCATAGAAATCATATCCTTCCATAGTTAAAACAAGCCTCTAGAGCTCCACTTGTGTTCCCATTTCATCAGCCCTAGGCCACGAGCACTAGGGTGAAGGGAGTATCTCTTCCAATCAACTTTTTTTACATATTATTGCATTCCTTAGATTGGCCTATAGCATATGTCGGCTTTTCAGCTAGCTCTTAATTTTTATGAAAATAAAACATATTTAAGTGTTAGCCTTCTTAATAGGTCAAAGAAGAGTTCTCTTGGACTTTTCAAAAAGAAGGACAAATGGACTAAGAAAGAGCATAAGTGCAAAATCATGTAAAGTGTATTGAAGAATGAAGACCAAGTTTTTATTGTGTAGACACCCCAATTTTCCGATTTTGCAGAATGAGGATGTGGTGGCTGAACTCGAACAGTAATTGAGGGCCCACAAGGCCCATTTAAGCCCAATTAACTCCTTCAAGGCCCATTAAGCCCTAGTTGAGCCCATGTGGGCCCACATAAGCCCATGAAGGTCTACCATAAACAACTTCACCCATTTCTCTTCTCTACGGTTCATTCTAACCCAACATTCATTTTTCCCTCTTAACTTTACATTTTTTTTACTCCATTTCTCTTCATTTTACCAAACTCACCAGCACCTATGTTTTCCTCCACTGATCTCACAATCCAGCATTGGGACCTATCTTCCTTCACCGATTTCACCACCGAACCCACTCCAATCTAGTAGCCTAGCCCGAGCCACACTAAGCCAGCAGCTTCCCAACAGTCCAGTCGTTGGATCAACTGCCGGCGACCACTGGATCGCCGTTCGTTCTACCGGCAGCCAAGGGGACAGGTGGGACAGCGGTTAGGGAATGTCTGGATCCGTTTGGGAGGAGCGTCTGGTTTGTTAGAGGAGTGGGCCAGTCTGTTACGAGAGGAGGCTTTCTGTTAGAGGATTCTGTTGGGTTTCCAGCGGCTTATAAAAGGAAAGGAACCACACAATTCAGAGTGAGAGAGAAAAGGAGACCACACGAGAGAACTGAGGGTTGAGAGCGAGAAGGAGAGAATTCCAGAGCAAGAGCTGTCGCGGAAGAGGAAGGCCATTGTTCTAGAGCTCCGGTGAGGCAACTATAGCCAGGTACACACTGATTTTCTCTTAATTATCTGATATTCCAGTCCTCCAAGCCATCCTCTCTCTTCTTGGGCCATTTCCAAGGGATCCAGAGCAATCCCTTGGCCTGCAGCGCTCTGTCGTGCCCCACCGTCGCCAAATTCAGGCGACAGAGGTGGGGGGGCAATCCAAGAAGTTTCCTGGACCCCCGAGTTTTCCCTCTTCCTCCTCTGGTCCTCTCGGAGCTCTCCATGCCCCACCGTCGCCGTTCCAACGCCTCCAAAAAGCCACACGATGTTCGCTGGAAACGCCTCCCGTAGCCGCCGTCGCCGGAGAAGAAGGCCCTGTCCGAGCCTACTCGCCGCTCTGAGCCTCGCTGTGGTGATCCAGCCCCACGGCGACCTTCCTCAGCCTCCCGCAAGTGCGCCCGAGCCTCTAGATCCACGCCGTGAGCCCCCAAGCGTCCCAGCAACGCCGCTCGCCGGAGGAAGCCGCGGCAGTGACAGTCAGGTCACCACCTCACTCCATCAGCCTCCGCGCCGCTCTAGAGTAGCCCCGATGCCTCCTCGCACCTTCCAGAAGTTTAAGATCGCAGCGCCGTCTCCCCGAATGCCTCCAGCCACCTCTGGAACGTCGCCGGAGCAGCCCGACGGCAAGCTAGGTGGGGAGGTCATTCTGGCCTATGGATTTCGCATCCGCGCAGTTGGATGTGTTCCTGTCCTCTCCTTCTTGCTTCCTGTGGGATCAGATCTAAGATAAGACAACGAGAAGGCCTTCATCTTCTTTCCATGATGGCGTCGCCGGCAGAACTCCGTCACCGGCGCCGTCGTCTTCTTCTTTTAAATAAAAGCATAAAAACATTTATTGTTTTAAATAAAATACGGAGACATTGTTTTTCTTGCAAATAGGTCCTTCTGGAATTACTTTTTGGTCCTTTTATTGTATATAGGTCCTACCATCATTTTTCTAAAATGTTTCGAATAAAGTTTTAGCTGAAAATATTACATGTTTTACCCTCAACATTTAAAATAATGTTTTCTGAGTTTAAAACTTTAATAAAAGCCCCCAAAGTCTTTGAAACGCGTTTTCTTCCAGATATTTTGCTAAAAAGACCCTACACTTTCTCAAAATGTTTCTAACAGTTCATTTTTACAGTAACAATTGCATAAAAGCCCTTTCATATTTCAAAAACTCTTTGGATAGTTGTTTTTGTTGGTTAACTTGCATTTTAGCCCTCATACTTCTCTAAAACTTTTCCAGAAGCATGTTTTCATTGAACAAGTTGCATTTAGGCCCCTGTGTTTTACAGAAAACTTCCAGAAGGCTTATTCTGCTATGAAAATTTCATAAAACTCCCTGACTTTGTTTTAAAACATTCCAGAAGCATGTCGTCATGGTTTAATTGCATTTTAACCCTCTGTTTTTACTAAATTTCTTCTGGATGCTCTGTTTGCTGGGTTATTTGCAGTTTAGCCCATGTACTTCATTGATTTTGCTTTGATTGCCTTTTTTCAAGGGTAAAATGACCATTTTGCCCCTGAAACTTCTTGGATCATTTCTGAGACATTTTATTGCATATTTACCCCGATTTTATGCTGAATTGATGTGCATGCATGCATTAGTGGGTAAATTGCATTTTAGCCCCTAGAGAACTTCATTTGCACTAGGAAAGCACATTTGACCCTAGATTTCTTCATACATGCATGGAATGTGTTTTCCCATGTATTTCCGATGATTTAGGCTTCTGAATGTCAATTTTCCTCGGATTTGGGCTTTTTGCACAAAACCCCCTAGACTTCTTCAGATTTGCACACACAATTGCATTTTGCATACTTTTTACATCTTTTTGCACGATTTTTCCTGTCTTTTCTTCCTTGCTTGGTGCATGCTTTCTAGCTATGTTATGAGCTTAGTCTTTTCCTCGTTTTCCGGGTTTTCCTCGGTTTTCCGTAGTTTTCACATATTTTGGATTTCCATCGCCTAAGGGCGTACAGTGAAAGGCTTGCAAAAGCCGACATGGTCCCGAAACAAGGATTATTTTCCCCTTTTTGATTTTTTCGAATTTATCCCAATTTTCGCTGTTTTGCGAGACGCTTTCCAAGAATTTCACGATTTTCACGATTTTCCTCATTGCCTAAGGGTGTACAGTAATTAACAATGCCTACATTTGAACCTCGGATTAACTTTTTCCTTTAATTTCACTTCTCCTTGATTTGGCATGTTTTCGGTCATTTTCATGCATGAGCATATAGAATAAGCAAGCATACATTCATCAGACCATTGACAGTAGGAAACCTAGAAAGATCGAATTTTCTCGGGCATATGGGGGTGCCTAACCCCTTCCCCATGCATAACCAGAATCCTTACCCTTTCTCTGGCCTGCATTCATCTTGCATTATCCATTAGGCACAGATCACACATGCATTCTGCATTTTGTTTTGTTTTGTGATTTTCTTGTGTTTGTTTTGGTTTTCCTCGGCTTTCCATTAAAAGACTAGGTGGCGACTCCTTTCCTTATCCTTTTTGTCTTCCCTTTGGTGTTTCCGAGTCTTGTCTCTTCCTCCGGATTCACCATTTTCGCCTTGACTGTATCGGATCTCCCCGTGTGTCTCCGCACACCGAAGTAGGTTTGGTGAATCGTGCCTAGGGGTTCCACCGGCATGGTCACATGAACTGGCGACTCCACTGGGGATAACCAGATTCTAGCTTTCGTTCTCGTTTCCCTACTTCTCTTTGGTCTGCTTGCTTCTTGCTTGTTTGGTTGTTCTTACATGCTTGTACATATTTGATTGAACATGCCTTTTTCAGCCTTCTTTACACTGTTGCTATGCCACTACACATGCACATGACTTTATTCATGCCTTATTTGTCGATACTTGCGTTTTATTCACTTACTTGAGCACAACACAAGCACATGCCATGTTTACGCCTTTTGCTTGACTTTTAGATGCCATAATTGTGTGTTTTCCCTTTTTTTTTTTTTGAATTTGCCATGATTAGGAGAGTAGAGACTTGTTTGCCTCCCTATCTGGTCAAAATAAAATACACAAATTCAGATGAACAATTTAATAAGGCGTAACTAGAAACAAATGCTCACAATCCCCTCTAGTCTAATAAAATGCAAGTAAAAGACACAAACAGCATATCGCATGAATGATCATTTTAGAATGCATGCATCTTCTCCTCTGAGTCTACCCA
>JAMKQA010015112.1:0-26086 GCA_024699735.1 Posidonia australis
AGGAGTGGACTAGGCTGGGTTGCCGAACCACTATAAATTACTTGTCTTCATCAATTGCTCTCATCTTTCTCTTATATGTTATATTGATTGCTTGAATAGTTAAGTTAGTTATACGTACAAAATAAACTCCTTACATGCAATTTTTCATTCATCCATAAAAACTGACATAAGTAAATTAAAAAGTGTTAATTCTCTATTCACCCCCCCTCTAGAGGAACTATTCGATCCTACACCTGGCACACAGCCACTTCGCAGGCTGCGGCTGCTGGCTTTCCACCTCCCTTGGCTATTACCTTTGCAGCAAATGTGCAGTGGAATATTCCAAGCTTTTCATTTGCAAGGCTCTCCATATCCCCATGAGTTACCCATGGAGAGATCCCTATAAATTGAGGTCCATAGGCAACCATGAGAGACTCCAAAACCTTTTCCTGAGATAAAATTCTGAGTTCTGTCCTGAGCATTCAGCAAGCTACACCCTTTACAGCTGTGTTTTCTCGTGTCCTGAAGCATCCTCCTACACCCCACAGTGGTTCTTGATCATTCTAAGGCAACGTGGTCTCATCTTGGGTCTTTATTTCGGAAGGAACAATCCAGGAACAAGGTAGGAGCTAGACCCTTACTCTGTTTAAAGTTTAGTTTCTACATGAATTAAGTATGCTTTAACCAATCTAAATATGTTAGTTTCATGATGCAAATGCTTTAATCTTTCGAGATGTTCTGATAATATGCATGATTAAAAGCATTTTTCTGTTCATATCTAGAAGTGCATGATTCCTTATTGTTTGCTGTTCCTCTCTGCTTTTCGGTTAAAATACGTGCATCTTGAATAAACATGATCATAATATGCAACCAACAGAGATTTTGTGATTCATTCTTAATGCATGACTATTTTTGCACTCTGTTTTCATCTTCTGTTTTGTTTCAGTCGCGATTCAGGTTTTTTTTGATAATATCATTTGCATGATTTTTGGATGAGATTTATCTGCAATGAATCTGTTTTCAGCATCTGCATCAGTTTGTTTACATAAATCATAATGGCCATTGGTAGTTCTGGGTTGGGTCCTGGATCAGCTGTGGTCTGATCCAGAAAATTCTGGGGCGCACCAGACTGGTGCTCTGACTGGCGCACCTCACCAGAGCACCAGTCTGGCGCATGCATCTGCTGCACAGACTGGTCAGAGGGCATTTTACATGCATATTTGCACAGTTTTCCAGATGACTTTGAGATCGATTTTGTGTTATGTTGATTCTCTGATGTGCCCTGTTCTTGCATGCTTGTCTTCAGTCTTATCTAATTAGTTTTCGTGCTGCTTACTTCTTCTGCATGTTTAGTCCATGTAAGACTCTGGTAGGCTGTTTTGCACTTTACTCCCACGTGGAGAACCTGTGCTTCAGCCCATGATCCAGAGGCATGGCTGATCTATCTTGTTTTTCTCATTTAGTTGCATAGGTTGGAACCTGTGTGAGGCTATTAGCCCTTGAGCACAAGGTCCATTTGCATTTGCATTTCATGTGCTTTAGATGCATGTTTTCCTGAGTTTTACTGGATGTTTTCTGCAGCATGTTTTCCAGAGTGCATCCTCTGATGTTTTGCTTTGCATGGCTTTCTGTTTTGCCTCTGCATATTTAGCTGGCCCACCTCGACGCACATAGGTGGCGCTCCAGACTGACACACCAGTATGGTGCACCAAACAGGCGTAGTATCCTGTTTTCAGTAGCACACTGCATGTTTTTCATGTATTTTGCTTGCTTTCTCGGCCCGATTTGCTTCTGGTTTTTCATCTGGTTTTCTTCCTTGATGCATTAGGAAGGCACAGATTTGTTTTCAGCAGTTTTCTTGCATTTTAGATTGCATTTAGGCATATAACAAGCAATGATGAGAAATTTCTCAAAATGATACAACTTTGATTATGTTTATGCAATATCTTTGCATTACGCACTCCTGAGCATTAAGACACACTCCCTGCACATCATGCACCTATTAGCATAAGGCACTAAGCATGGCATGGCATATCGCCCTCGGGCGTACAGCAAAAGACTGAAAAGTCGACATTTCATAAGCATAGGAGAAACCATAGAAGTCCGATTATTCGGGCGTACGAGGGTGCCTAACACCTTCCTCGTACGTAATAGGGATCCTTACCCAGATTTCTGGTTTTCGAAGACCTTTCTTTTTTATTTGTTTTGCATGATTTTCATGTTTATTTGGTTTTCCTCGTCTTCCATAATAGACTAGGTGGCGACTCCTGCATTTGCATTATTTATTTATTTTTCTGCTGTAGCTTTGCCAAAATTTTCGCATTATCTTGCGATCTCTCCGCCGACATGGTTACAATAAGTAAACCAGAGAGTAAAACAATGCTAGATGAAACACTCATGCAGGTGTGGTCTAAGTGGGGAAGATGAGGCCTTAGCTTGGTCGAGTCTGACCCTGTCCAAGTCCTGACCAAACTGCGCATGTGGGGCACGCTATCGGAGTGCACTTGTGAAACTGGGGCCAAATCTTCCTTCTTCATCGCGCTCTTCCTCAGGTGGTGGAGCGTCGTCAAACGACGAGGGTCGCTTGGGAGCTTAGGGAGACCTCCACGATGGGGCACAAATGTAAGGGAAGCAATGGAAAGCCTTGGGTTCTCCTCCCCATCCCCGTCGCCGACGTCAATGCCGACCTTGCTTCGGCGAGCCTCCACAGGAGGTTTTCTGTTTGAGAGGCTAGCTCAACCACTCTGAGGGATAGTGGGAGAAGAGGGTAGCCATCGGGTCGCCGATCCAAGCGTTCAGTGGCCTGTGCGGCCTCATGCCGACGTCCGGCATCCGACGATGGTGGGTGAGATGTAGGATGCAGTTAACAGTGGCAAAAAAGCGAGAAAAAGCGGATAAAACGTGAAATCAAAAGGGGCGAGCTATCCTCTATATTAGGTAGGGGGAATTTATATCTGTGGTGGTTGCGATCGATTGTCTTCCTTCACGACAGCGACTGGGACTCCGACGAGGGTGATAGGAGCGACTGTCCGGTGGAGAAGGACCGGTCGGAGGGGGTCAAGAGAACTCGGAAGTTGGCTGGGGAGTTCCCCTAGTGACAAGGAAGAGAAATCTCAAGTGGCTCAGATGTTGGGTTTCAGGCTCTCCGACGAGGATTCTCTCTGGTTTTTTTCAGGCTCTCTCTCACACAATTCCCTGGTGAAATTCGCGGGGTCCCTCCTGAGCCTCCTGAGGGTGCTCGATGGGGGTTTTGGTGGTGGCTCGGTGTGGTAGGTGGTAGATGGCAGGGCGTGGTTCAATGTCAGGGATGCCAGGGGATGGCTCGCTGGTGCCGTTGCAGGCCTTGCTTGACGGCGGAAGCGGCGCAGGGCGTGGGAAGGTTGAGAGATGTCAAGCATGCCGGGAGACAAGTCGACATTTCGTGTGTGGTGTCGCCCATACGAAGTACGAGGTCGTACAGCGAAACTGACCAGTCAGGCGGCACCCGCGGTGCTGCCCTGGCCCTAATGTGCGCTTGGGCTGCGCAAGTGAGCCGCGCATGTCATTGGGCCAGAGCACACGGGCTAGTTTTTTAGGTGCTAGGCTTAGCTGAATGAGTGGAGTTAAGGGTAAATAGGGGTTTTC
Source organism: Posidonia australis (assembly GCA_024699735.1). Taxonomy (NCBI): domain Eukaryota; kingdom Viridiplantae; phylum Streptophyta; class Magnoliopsida; order Alismatales; family Posidoniaceae; genus Posidonia; species Posidonia australis. Next base: position 3,604 of record JAMKQA010015112.1, read on the forward strand.
TGGGTTGGTCTAGGTTCATGGGCTTGGTTGGGGAATTGGGGTAAGTCAGGGTCAACTGTCCAGTTGCATTTTCTACCGGATCCGTCTGCCAACATTGACCAGAAACCAGGGTGTCTACAACTATCAATCCCTGCATCAAAAACATGCACTATCATTTTCATCTTAAGCATGAAAAAAAATTACAAAGTAAGCTAAAGCATGAATTATCGATCATAAAAAAAATTACAAATACATGAACATACCAAGCAAACTAAAGCATGAAAACAATTACAAAACATGAACTATCCATCAAGATAGCACAATAAAATGAAGCATAAACTATCGATCCCTACATCAAGAGCATGCCTGTCATTTCTATCTCAAGCGTGCAAAAAAAAATACAAAGCATGGACTATCCATCAAGATAGTACAATAAAATGAAACCTGAACTATCAATCCTTGCAACAAAAGCTTGCATTGTCATTTCCATCTCAAACTTGAAAAAAAAAAACAAAGCAAGCTGAAGCATGAACTATTAATCATGAAAAAAATTGCAAATGCATGAATATACTTGGAAAGCATGAAAAAAAAGACAAAGTATAAACTATCCGTCAAGATGGTACAACAAAATGAAGTATGAACTATCAATCTTTGCATCAAGATCATGCACTGTCACTTCTATCTCAAGCATGGAAAAAATTACAAAGCAAGCTGAAGCATGAACTATTAATCATAAAAAAAATTACAAATTCATGAACATATCAAGTAAACTAAAGCAAAAAAAAAAAAAAAACGAAGCATGAGCTATCCATCAAGATAGTACACTAAAATGAACATGAACTATCAATCCTTACATCAAGATGATGCACTGTCATTTCCACCTCAAGCATGGAAAAAAAATACTAAGCAAGCTGAAGAGAAAAAATTACAAAGGATGAACCATCCATCAAGGCAGTACAACAAAATGAAGCATGAACCATCAATCCCTGCATTAAGAGCATGCATCGTCATTTCTATTTCAAGCATGAAAAAAAATTACAAAGCCAGTTAAAACATGAACTATCAATCATGAAAAAAATTACAAATGCATGAACATACCAAGGAAACTAAAGCATGAAAAAAAATTACAAAATGTAAGAATATACATACCAAGGAAACTAAAGCATGAAAAAAAATCACAAATGCATGAACGTGCCAGGCAAGTTGAAGTATGAACCATCAATCAAAAAAAATATAAATGCATGAACATATCAAGCAAACTAAAGCATGGAAAAAAATTACAAAGCATAAACTATCCATCAATCCATGAGGCAAAATGAAGTATGAACTATCCATCCCTACATCAAGAGCATGCATTGTCATTTCCATTTTAAGCATGAAAAAAATTATAAAGCAAACTAAAGCATGAACTATCATTCATGAAAAAAATTACAAATGCATGAACATATTAAGCAAACTAAAGCATGTAAAAACCAATTACAAAGTATGAACTATCCATCAAGACTGTACAACAAAATGAAGCATGAACTACTAATCCCTGCATCAAGAGCTTGCGCTGTCATTTCCATTTCAAGCATGAAAAAAATACAAAGCAAACTGAAGTATGAATTATCACGAGTACAGAAACACATGTCATAACCGCATTTCATTTCTATACTTCCACACTTCTATAGTACTAATGGCATGCACATTTCACTTCCATAGTTCTACAGTACTAAAGGCTTCTCACTTACTTTCCATGATTCTTATGTCATTGTCAACCATTTAACTCATTGAGAGGGGGTTTCATCTGTATGAAAGCCTTTCTCAGTTCCTTCCTTTCAAAGCAATACATCGCATAAACATGTAAATCAAAGTCAACAATAAGCATCGATATAAATTAGTATGGAATACATTTCTTCTTGCTACTTCAGTGCTTCCATGTAGGACCCAATTGATTCAAGTGCTACTTGGGCACTTCCTTGACCTTGAACCTTTGATTTTTGTGAGGTAACAATATTTGCGGATTTTGTTGAAGTCCCACCATGAGCAAATGAGGAGGAAACTTCATAGAAATGTGTAATAGGGCAAGAAGGTTGGTCCTGTAGCATATCAGAACTATCATGTTTATGGTCATCCTTCTCACATTCAACTTAAAGAGAGAACACCTATTACACTTGGTACAAATGCATGCTTTTCAATCACCACACTTGGTACAAATGCATCCTTCTCACGTAATAAGATCAAAGATCTAATATCTTGAGCGATTTATCATCCTTGCTTTGCTATATGCCTAATGCAATCTAAAATGCATGAAAATAGTTGAAAAACATAGATGTGCTTTCCTAATGCATCAAGGAAGAAAACCAAAGGAAAACCTAGAAGCAAATCGGGTCAAGAAAGCAGGCAAAAACATGTGAAAGCCTACTGTGTGCTACTGAAAACATGCCAATGAGCCTGCTTGGTGCACCAAACTGGTGCTCCAGTCTGGTGCGCCCCCTATGTGCGTCTAAGTGGGCCAGTAAAATATGCTGAGGGAAAAACAGAAAGCCACACAAAACCAAAAAAAACATCAGAGGATGCACTTTGGAAAAGTATGCAGTAGAATCATTCTGTAAAACTTAGAAAAACATGTATTAAAAGTGCGAGAAAGAAAAATGCAATGACCTTGTGCTCAAGGACTGGTAGCCTCACACAAGGTCTCACCTATTTTAACTAGATGAAGGATGCATGATCCAGTCAGGCCACTGGATCATGGGCTGATGCACAAGGCTCTCCACGTAGGAGTAAAGTGCAATCGGCCTACCAGATTCAGCCTAGAACTGAATAATAAAATAGAGAAAACGATTGGAAAACGATTTTATCAAAACTGAAAACATGCAAATGAAATCTTAGAATATCAGAAAATCAGTCATGAAAGAAACCAGCTCAAAGCCTACGATAAAGCCATGCAAACAATGATGCAATGCCAGTGTTTTATTCTCTGACCAGTCTGGCGCGCCTGATCGGTGTGCCAACGTGGTGCGCTGATTGGGTGCGCCTGAGCGGTGCGCCCTAGAGAATCTGGACCAGACTGCAATCTGATCCAGAATCTATCCCAGCAGAGATATAGGGTGATTCATGCTAATGCAGATGGGTTCATGCAATTATTAAGAACTGAAAATATGATGAGAATGCACACAATCGAGAATCATCATGTAAATCATGTATTCAAAGCCAAAATAAGTTGATGGGTTCATGTATGAAAACATGTAAAATGCCTTGGAATAAACATGATCTGGATAACGCCAATCAAAACATATGTAAATGATGATCATAAGCATATTTCTATGTGCAAGAACATATAAGTGTGTGGCAAAGAGCTATGTGTAAAGAAACAGTAAAGAAGATAATTCATGCTGATTTATGCTAGAAATAACAGTGTATATGTTCATAAACAGAGGTATAAACTTACATGGAGATCATCTCGCAAGGAAATCAAACATATTTATCATGAAACCTCACAAAAACATGGAATAAACCAAACCATATGTAAGATTTCGAGCATGCCTTATCATGTTTCAAGAATGAGAACTAAAGGAGAAAGAAGAGGTAGAAAGCCTACCTCTCAAAATGTTCCTTCTCGAAATATCAGAGATAAAGAGATCCTTGTTGCTTTGGAAGGACCAAGGGTGTTTTGGGACGCAAGGGAGTGCTTTAGAAAACGAAAATAAGTTGCTGGAAAGGAGTAACTCGTGCAGGATGCTTGCTCAGAACAGAATTGCTGAATTCAGGATTTCTAACCCCCTCTAATGGTTGCCTATGAGTGTCCTTATATAGGATTTTCTCATGGGTAACTCATGGGAATGCAGGGAGCCTCGTAGACGAAAAGCCAGGAAGATTCCATGGTATATTCATTGCTTGAGATAACAGCCATGGAGGTGGAAAGCCAGCAGCACGCAGCCTGCGAAATGGTTGTGCGCTAGGTTGGTGCGCCAGCTTGGTGCTCCAACTATGTGCGCCACCTATGTGTGCCACCTATGTGTGCCAAGTATGTGTGCTAGCTAGGTGTGCCGGGTAGGTGTGCTTGCTAAGTGTGTCAGGTAGGTGTGCTAGCTAAGTGCTCTCTCTTACTTGTCTAGCTTTCTAATTGGGCTGCAGGCTTGCTATGGGTTTAGGGTTGGTAGAAGGGTCAGCCACATCCAAAGCAACAACTGGAGTCTTATCAATCAGTCACCTCAAAATCGGGGTATCTACAGCAATTTTTGCATCCTTGTGCCACATTGACACTGGACCCATCATTTACATGTTAGAATAAGGACCATGAACCTGTTTTCCATCCAGTTTCTCGCTCTTTTCGCGAATTTTGCATTTTAGTCCTTATGATTGTTGTTTGTTGCATTTACATCCTTTTGGTGATTTCTCTTCTCCCAGTTTTTTGCAAATGACATTATCCAGACATTTAGCATATATTTTGACACATCTTAGGCCATGCATCACTCCCATGCAAGCACTTGTCACCTTTGGCCAAGGGAAATGACCAAATTGCCCCTATGCCCCAACTCATGAGCATGCATCTCGATCTTTGCATTTAGTCTTGTCATGACATTCATATTAGCATGATTAGAGCATAATCCAGGTTTAGCAAATATTCATCTAACCTTTAGCAAGCAATTGGACTAGAAAGACCAAGTTTCTCGGACGTACGAGGGTGCCTAACACCTTCCTCGTGCATAATAGGAATCCTTACCCATCCTCTGGTTAGCAGACATCCAGCCTTCCCATCAGCATCCCATGCATTCACCTTTTGTGGTTTTCCTCGTCTTTCCCTTAAAAGACTAGGTGGCGACTCCTTTCCTTTTTTCTTTTCTCCTATCCTTGCACCTTCTCCATCTTGGCATGGCTGTGGTCTCCTCCCCCCTCCTCTGAGTCAGGCTTGGTCACAATATGGACCAATTTCCAATCACAACCAACTATGGTAAAACTTAACCGATTTTTTATTACCATGGATTGGTCGGTTAAATATCCTCACTCGTTTTGTGTTGGTAAGGCTAGAGTGATATCGTACCATATCCCCATTATCCTAGATACAACTTCAGTTGATTGGGGGCCTCCTCCATTCAGATTCTATAGGTCTTGGTTTTATATAGATGGGTTTGATGGACTCATTCAGGACTGTTGGCATAAGTCCACTTCTATTGACTCCTCTTCATCCCTCATTGCTATCTTTGCATATATACTCAAACATTTAGAGAATCAGATCAAAAATTGGGATGGTTCAGTTAGGGAGGAGAGAAAAAACAAACTAAAACACATTAAATCACAAATAGCATACTTTGATTCTCTAGCTGAATCTACTATAATTCATGATGCCATGTGGAATAAAAAAAGGGAACTCACGGCAGAATATTATCTATTGTTGTAAGAACAAGAAATTTATTGGAAGCAAAAATCTAGAATACAATGGCTCAAAGAAGGAAATTTAAATACAGTCTTTTTTCATAATATGGTTAAATACCGTAAGAGAAACAACAACATTTCTTCACTTAAAGTAAATGAAAATTTAACATCTTCACCAAAAATAATATGTGAAGAGATAGAAAGGCATTTTACTGGGCAATTTAATAAAATAAGGAGGTTTAACGCATCCCTGAATTAGGATCTCCTGCTTCCCATGAAGATTTTGAATTCAGATGTATTGGAAGGTGATTTTACTATTTAGGAGATTAAAAGGAATGTTTTTAACCTATCTGAAGACAAAACCCCAAGTCCTGATGGTTTTCCCTTAATTTTCTTTCATCATTTCTGGGAACTTATCAAATTTGATGTTTTCGAGGTTTCCCAAAAATTATACTTTTCTAGTGATCCTAAATTCTTAGCACCCATTAATCAGACTTTCATCTCTTTAATTCCTAAGAGGAATGGTGCACAATACATAAAAGATTGTAGGCCAATCAGCCTAGTGAATAGTATATACAAAATAATTACGAAAACTCTTACATCTAGATTCACTCCCATCCTCAATGATATTATTGATAATTCTCAATGTACTTTCCTTTCGGGAAGATACATTAGGGACTGTTTCCTTGTTGCCCAAGTGACCTTACATTATATGAAAGTAGCGTCCCAATCTACATCCTAAAATTAGACTTTGAAAAAGCTTTTGACAATGTAAATTGGGATTTCTTGTTAGATTCCCTTAATGGTCTGGGTTGTAGATCGAAATGGATCTCTTAGATCAAGATGTGTATCAGCACTACAAAATTTTCTACTCTCATTAATGGTTCTCCTAAGGGATTCTTTGGAGCAACTAATGGGCTAAGACAAGGAGATCCTTTATCTCCTCTCCTATTTATTGTGGCTACTCATATTTTAAATTGCATGTTAAACATTGCATTAAATAATAATCTCGTCACTGAGATCCACTTCCCTCATGGGGGACCCACTGTGGTTAATATACAATATGTGGATGATACAATCTTATTTTTATCAGCTATTGAGGAAAAAATGATAAATATAAAAAGCTTCAGTTAGAAAGACTGTGGACTTATTTAGAAATGAATTTAGTAGTTTATTTCATCCATTTAAAGTATTACAAGGCAATCTATCTCATATTCAATTGCTGGCAGATTTGCTGGTTGAATTATTGAATGAAATACTTCTTATACCTGGTAGGGACAACTTGGTTAGGAATCCAACTTCATATAGAATTTTTTCAGTTAATTCTTGCTACAAAGTCTTAAATGATGGAAGCCTTAGGTTCCCATTACATGGAAAAATTTGGTGTCTTTAAAGATAAAGCTTTTTTCATGATTGGTCCTCTTTAACAAAATTTTAACCAAGGATAACTTGTATAGGAGAGGCTAGAGGGGTTCTGATGTCTATATTTGCTGTAATATGCACTGTGAGACCAACACACATTTTTTCATACATTGTTCTTTTGCAAGTGTAATTTGAAATTTCTTCACTTCCTCCTCTATGTATCCTGGTTTTTTTCAAATAGCAGATCTATTTAATTTTCCTTCTGCATTGAACTTTAATCTTACTATGTTTGGGTGGTTTGTTTTGATTCTAGCTATATTTTGGTTAATATGAAATGAGCGTAATAATAGAATTTTTAGAGGAAACAGTAAACCTTCTACCTTAATTATCAATGATATTATTTCTCTAATGCATTATTGGATAGAAAATCTGGATACAAGTTTTGAAAAAGAGGAAATTTTACACTCTGTTACAGCCATGCAACAAACTTGAACCATGTAGCAGGCACAATCAATGGCTCTAAATTATGCTTCCTCCATGGAGATTTCTAATTATCTTTTACATCCTCCATCTGATTTGATCCCCAACATGCCTACCTCTGTAGGGGATCTTGCTGCTGAGTGATTAATACCCTGTTAAACAGTGTATTACGCATCCTTTTGTGGTAGATAACAGTACTGTTATTTTGTTAGAAATTTCGTTACATTGCATATGTTTCTTTTTTATGGAAATTTAGTGTCCCGTGTTGGTTCGTAATTCTAAACATCTTTTTATCTCGTGGTAGTGGTTTTCATAACCAAGGGAACAGTTAATCGTAAATTACCGTTTTTCAAAAAAAAAAAGTTCAACAATGACTTCCTAGACAAATTTTATATTTACAAATACAATATCTTATAAAGCCAATACTAGAAATCCAATTCCAAGAATAAAAACCAAACAAGATTTCTAATTCCAAGATTTTTAAACTTACATTGGAATTCGACTCCTACAAAACGAACAACAGAAGGGTCTTTGTTGAATGCAAGCAGCAAGCTTAGCTTTGATAGCACGAGCTTAAGTTTGGAATCCAACTGAAATGCTTCCAGGCTGTTTTCTAAAAAAAACCAAACTGACTCATACAATGCAGTTTGTGCAACCACACTTTTGAACGATATCTTCAATAGTAAGTTGCAGTGACATGAAACTGATATTTTTCTTGTTCAGAAGTTACCATTGGCTAACGTTCCAACCACAGAAAGAAGTTGATTCGTGCAAATGTGCTTTCGAAAAGTACCATCCAAAAATTGTACACAAGAAGAGAAAGATGAAAGGGTTCCGGTCATCCCCGCCACAGCAATCTGCTCCATCTCGCAACTAGCTTCGACAAGGCGGCCTTCAAAGGTCGTCTTCTTGAAGAGGACGGCTCCAATGACTGCGTTCTACCTGGGAAGTCTCGTTGATCGGGCAAATCTTTGCCCCCCTTATCGACCACACAAGTGCAGGTACGCAAACTCGGGAAGACCCTCTCTTCCCCCCTCTCTTCAAAACCAGATCCGGCTTCTTGTTCCCCATCTATGCCTGTCTCGTTTGGTTCATTCGACAATCGATCAAAGGGAACGAGACTAGATTGGCATGAGTCAGGGCGATTTCTGTTGTTGTATTTCTCTGTCGATCCTCTTTCCTATTCTAGGAACTTATTTGGGGATCGGCCAGATTTGATCATAGATACTCTATTTCGAACTCTAAAAATACATTTCTGTTGGTTGAAAAATCTTAACAGTTGTTATTTTGATGAGAAGTTGCATATGGCTTCTGCTTTAGTAAACAAGCATTTTTCTGTGCATTATTATTCTGATCTCGACAGTTATGACAACAATAGGTGCGAAAGCATGGAGAAATTTCATGATGAATGTAGTTCTTCCTGTAATTTTTCTTGCGATCATGTTTTTCTTGATAATGGCAGATGTAATGCTCTTAGTTTACTGGAGATTTCTTGTCCGAAAATGGATAATATTATTCCTACTTGCTCTGACAAAATTGTTAGCTCTATTTCTTCTTCTTCTCCAATGATTCTTACGCCGATCGGTGGTCGTCGGACCACAGTCTATCTTGCTGGTCAAGGGAACTCTCTGGGGATAGGTTCCCCAGGCTTTTACACTAATGTCAGTCAAACAAGAGTGTCCTCGTCTTCTGTGTGGGATTATACGATGTATAAACCACCGATTATATCTGAGATTTATAGTAATATTTCCAAGTTATTAGAGAAATCCTATCTTAATGATGCTAATTGTGTTTCTTGCGTTTTGGCGGACCCTTGGGATTCCCAATATTTTTCAACGGTCCCTCTACTGCAATAAATGCGTACAGTAATACATCTATTCAGGATCTTAAAAATATTCATTTCTCCCACTCACCTTATAAAAAACAACTTAATTATTCGCATACCGTCAGTATGCTTTCTTCCAATGTGGAGAAAATCACTAACAAGAAGATACACTTTGACACAAGTGATCATTCCAACGGCTCTTCCCCCTCTTTCTCTCCTGTTGGTGAGAGATACTCCCTCACTGGCACAAGATTTGCGGTCCCTTCGTCCCTAGTTAGGCCTCTTTTCTCCTCTAGTGCATCTGGTGCTTCGTGTTGCACTTCTTCAGCGTCAGAGGAGCTAGGTGGCGACTAGAAGGTGGTAACTAAGAAGAAGTTCGGCCCCCCTAGGTAAGTTTTTGTCATTCGATCGAGAGGTATTTTAGATGTGGGCAAAAAGGACATGTTAAAAAATTTTGTAAGTTTACAGGGGTTTGTTTTAAGTGTAAATCTTCTTCTCATTCCGTAGCATTATGTAAATTCTTTCAGGATTCTTCTGCTGCTACTCCCCACTCTCACAGCATGAATACGATTGGTCTCCCCCCTCACAACCCAACCCTGCTTCCCCCTTCTAAGGTTGTGTGTAACTTGTATCAGTCTTTCTCTCGAAGTGCAATAGTGACCTCACACTCCCCCAATCTCACTACGGAGACACTAGAGGAACATATACATGCTTGCTGGCTCGACACCTTAGAAGTGGAGGTGCAGACCTTTTCCCCTAGGAAATACCTTCTAATATTTCCCTCCATGAAAGCTAGGAATGAAACCCTTAACATGTATGGTTTATCTCTCCAAATGATATCCACCTCCTTCATTCCCTGGTCTCCCAACTCCAATGCGGTTTTTACTCTGAAAGAAGAAGGGGTCTGGATCAGACTAGAAGGAATACCCCACCATCTTTAGAATGTAGACATTTTTCATCATATGGTTTCTGATTTTGCTGAATTGTTGAAAGTCGATTTGTCCATTGATTATGTGAAATTTCTTGGGTTTTCTAGAGTCAGAATCAAGATTCATCCAAGAAAAGACATCCCTGACTGTAGATATTTCGCTTTTGGGAAAATTGTTTACCCAATCAAATTTAGACGTAGTTGGGACATATGTTCTTCTTCTGAAACCACTTCCAAGACACTCCCTGCTTGGCCCACTAAACCCTCTGCAATACATTCAAGCTCCAGTGAATCCTATTCGCAAACCATTTAAGAACAATAAAGGATAGAGAGGAGGCAAGGACAATAAAATCTCTAGAAATGGCAAAAATGTCTGGACTAGATCTATCAGCCCTAGTCTAATACCTTCCACCAACTCAGCTGGTATCCTTCCTATTCCCACTCCCTCCTCTTCCAGGGATGGCCTCAACCCCTCAACCTCTATAGCCACTCATCAACTCCCTCTTAACCTTTCTCATACTAAGGATGAAACAGCAAAATTTGTTGAAGCGGAAATCAGAGTAAAAAACTTATCAATGGCCAAATTCAAGAAGATGTTGGTTGTGTATGATTGCTTGAAGAAGGATGATTTGGGCTACTCAAATGAAGATGCTTCTGAAACCCATCCCTCCACTCCTATCCATGCTCCAGGTAATGCTGATTTCAATTGTTATACTGATTCAGGTCAGCATGATGGTCTATCAGCAAGTAACTCAACAGCATCACATGATTCAGATACCATTAGTTCTGATAATGGAGAAAATTCTAATCAATTACTGAATGATGCTCTCACTTGGAATTCTTATGATCAATTTAAAATTTTTTGTGAGAAAATAAGAATATCTCTAACTACCCTAGAAGGTGTTAAGACATTCTTTAACACTGTTAGAGAGGATCAGGGTTTAGCACATATAAATCTTAATGATAAATCCTGCTTGATTGAGAACTTTGCTTCTCTTTATATATCCCTCCAAAATTAAATGATTATTTCAACCTGAAACATTAGAGGAATGGGTAGCAGTGGAAGGAAAAGAGCTATTTGAAATTTTGTTAGGTCAAATAAAAGCAACATCCTCATAATCAATGAAACTAAATCAGAATCCTTCTCCCCCAACCTCCTAAAAACCATAGGAGGAGGTATTATTAATCAGTGGTCCTTTCTACTCTCATTGAGTATCTCCGGTGGAATTCTCATAGGTTGGGATGACAGAATTTTTAAACTATGTAACACTATAGTTGCAACCTATAGTCTTTCCTTGAATTTCAGAAATTTCTCTGATAATTATGAATGGTGGCTCACAGGAGTATACGACCCTTGTGATCCTAGATTAAAAATAGATTTTATTGAGGAATTGGACTCTCTCTTAGTAACATGGTCAACTCAAACTAGGTCTTAAGAGAAGATTTTAATTTAACAAAATATTCACATGAACATTCTTCTAGATATGGCATCTCACCTCACATGAAGGGTTTCAATGACTTTATTGAGAGACATTGTCTACTAGATTTACCTCCTAACAATTGCAGATATACTTGGTCTAATTTTCAAATCTAACCTACCATGGTTATATTAGATCGATTCCTCATCTCTCCTAATTGGGCAAACAAATACCCAGACTCTTTCTGTTTGGGAAAAGCCAAGGTAGTATCAGACCACATATCCATTATTCTCAACACTACCCCAATTGACTGGGGTCCCCACCCCACCCCCCACCCCCCCATTTAAGTTTTACAAATCTTGATTTTACATTGAGGGTTTTACTAATTTCATTGAGAATTGTTGGCAAAAATCCTCTACCATTTGTATCTCCAAATCCCCTATGGCTAAATTTGCATACAACCTAAAATTTCTTAAAAAACAAATAAAAAGTTGGATTGGCTCGGTTAGAGAAGAAAGAAAGAATAGACTGTTGAATATTGAATCCCAGATATCCTACGTTGATTCCCTAGTTGAATCTTCCATGATACATGATAACTTTTGGGAAATAAAGAGAGATCTTAAGGCTGAGCAATATACACTGCTTCAAAAACAAGAAGTCTACTGGAAACAAAAATCTAGAATTCAGTGGCTTAAAGATGGTGACTTAAATACAACATTTTTCCATAACATGGTAAAATGTCATAGGAGAATAAATGTCATTCACTCCCTTTATGTTAAGGGCAATCAGGAATTTTCTCCGTCTTTAATATGCAAGGAAATAGAAAACCATTTTATTTGGTAATTCAATAAACCTAAAAGAACTATTCCCTCTCTGAACTGGAATAATCTGATGCTTAATAAAATTTGGAATCCAGAGGTCCTGGAAAGTACACTCTCCATGGAAGAAATACACCAAAGTATTGGACTGTTGCTTGGGGAAAAGGCTCCTGGTCCATATGGGTTCCCACTATGCTTCTTTCAGTATTTTTGGGAAATCATTAACTATGACATCCTAGAAATCTTCCAATATCTTCATTCTACCTCTAATCTAGAATATCTGGCTCCTATAAATCAAACTTTTATCTCTCTTATTCCAAAAAAGGAGAGTACACAAGATATAAAGAATTTTAGACCAATTAGTTTAGTAAATAGTCTTTACAAAATTATAACAAAGACTCTAGCAACTAGATTCACCTCCATTCTTAACAATATTATTGATCATTCTCAGTGTGTTTTTCTTTCGGGAAGGTATATAGGGGATTGTTTTCTGGTTGCGCTGGAAACATTGTATTTTATGAAAGTGGCTAGAATACTCGGATTTATCGTAAAACTAGACTTCGAAAAAGCCTTTGATAATATCAATTGATATTTCTTATTAGATTCTCTTAAAGATTTAGGCTGTAGAGCTAAATGGATAACTTGGATCAAAATGTGCATTATTCAAGCTAGGTTTTTTGTCTTGGTGAATGGCTCCCCTAAGGGATATTTCAAAGCCTCCAATGGCCTAAGACAAGGACACCCCCTGTCCCCTCTTCTCTTTATTATAGCCACATATATATTGAATAAGATGTTAGCCCTTGCAATAGATAGTGAAATCATATCTGGAATACAACTCCTAAATGAAGGGCCTAATATATTAAATATCCAATATACAGATGATACCATTCTCTTTTTATCTGCAAGAGAGGAAAATATAATAAACATTAAGAGAATATTGTATTATTTTTTATCCTACTCTGGATAGAAAATCAACTTTCATAAGTCTTCTCTCACTGATATTGGAGTGTCAGATAATCTCATAATTAGGTCCTCCCACATCCTTGGGTGCTCTACTGAGGTCTTACCTATCAAATACCTGGGATTACCTTTATATTTCAGAAAAGCTAATTTCAATAATTGGTCCCTAGTGATTGAGAAAATCTCAAAAAAACTATCCCTTTGGAAGGCAAAATACTTATCCTTAGGGAGAAGACTTACCCTTGTGAATGCAGTTTATCTGCCATTCCTACATACTATCTTTCAGTCCTACACCTTCCAACTAATGTAAAGAAAACTATTGACAAATTAAGATACAGATTCCTGTGGAATTCTTACTCATCTTCTAACACAACCTACCATTTGGCTAAGTGGGCTTACATCTGTAGATCAAAAACCCAAAAAGGTTGGGACATTATAAATATCAAACACTTCAATATGGCATTATAATCTAAATTGCTCTGGCAACTATTATATAGCTCTTATCCCTTGAGATGGAAAGATGTAATAAGAGCCAAATACTTAGCTAGAGCAGAACCTAGTGCTCTTTTAAATATATCAGTTGGTAGATCTTTACCATTGTGGCAAGAAATTAAAGGCTGTTTTGACATTGTCAATTGTTTTACTTCATTTCAAGTGAAAAATGGAGATAGTACTATTTTTTGGGAAAATAGATGGTGGAATGGGAAAAAACTTAAAGAAGCCTTACCTGACATATACAAATTGGCAAAATATAAGCAAACTTCAATTAAAAAATTATTAGAGATTTTTGAAACAGACTTTGATAGATTATTTACCAATTCCATGACATATCCCAACTCTGCATCTATTCAAGACCAGGCAGAGTGTTTAATGGAAATCTTAAACAATATTCATTTAACTCCTGAAGATGATACATTGATTTGGAATCCAACCAATGAAAATTTCACTGTGAAATCTTGCTATAAAGTATTAAATGATGGTGGTCTTAATTTTAAATTTTCTGAAGCAATCTTGAACTGTTGGGTCCCTATTAAAATTAAACTTTTCTCTTGACTAGTTTTCTATAATAAAACATTAACTAAAGACAATCTTTGCAAAAGAAGATGGATTGAATCTGACTTATGTATATTTTGCAATAGGAATAGGAAAACTATTAATCATTTATTCATACACTGCTCATTTACTTACTCAATTTGGAATACATTTTCTCTTGGATCTTTGTATCCCACAATTCTATCAATTGTAGATTTATTCATTTTGCCACCTACTCTGAAATTTGAAATTTTTCTAAGAAACTCCTTCACCTTTATTCAATTTTTTTGGTGGACCATATTAAAGAAACGCAATAACAAAATCTTCACGAGAAATAATACAAATCCAAATATAATCATAAATGATATTATCTCTTTGATACAATGTTGAATAGAATGTTACAGGATTTGAAAAAGATAAAATACTCCATTCAATATCAACTTTTCAGCAGGGTAAACGAAGTAAACACCACCAGCTCCAAGTAATGCCAAACAAACGTTCGACAATATTACGTCCACTCATGCTCCCACAGAACATAATATTCTATAATGATTAATGACCAACTAATCGAATGAAATCTACTCTATTTTGTCCTCATAATATTTTGTTTGCCATTTTAGACTGGAACAAAAGATTACGCATGACATTTATTATGACAATTTCTGTATTACTACTGTTTTACTCTTGATGGTAGTTGCATAATCAAGAGAAATATTTATAACAACTTCCCGATTACAAACATAATTGTACACCAAAAAACAATAAATGCAGTGAACCAATTTTGAAACAAATGCCCTCAATATTTTTCTATTCCATATTGTTTTTGATAAAAGCGCTTATGTTTAGCTTTTCAGCGAGGATCAATCACATTTTATGCTGCGTACAGCATGCTCAGGGTTTTCACTTTCACAATACAAGATTTTTCTTATCCAACTTAAGAAGATTTATTTGGGAGACAATTACTTGCAAGAAGGAAAAAGCACAAGTAATAGTTTCAACTTTAAATCCTAAAGTAACCTAAAAGAGTGCCGGAAATCACACGTCTGAGAGGACAATAACAGGAAAGTATCAAAGACCATCATAACCTAAATAAAGTTTCGCCCATAAACTTTCAGCTAGCTCTGGTAGATGAAATTGCAGACAACCTCACGCCCGACAGGGTACACAGTTCACAAAGTTTAATGCTCTCCGAGAAAGCACCAACGTGGATTCTCTTGAATGCAGGTACACAAGTTAATTTAATACTCTTCGTGATTACATGGGTCCACCAAATTTACCCATCACCTTTGAAATAATAGGTCCAACCTTGGGGTTCGCTTGGTGCTTCGCGAGATTTGCTGGATTCTTCGCCACTGCATAATCAAATGACATGATAAATATCAGTAGATCAGACTAGTAGACAGAATCCAACTGTAGGGAAAAAAATAAAGATGTCCTGTGGAGTGGACATCATACATAACACCACAAAAACAATCGCAGCACGGTGCGGCATTACCGCCGACTTAAAATTTCACTAGATGCCATGCTCAAGTACGTAGCTAGTTTAGACTATAAAAACTCCCTTTTTTGTTAATGCTCCTAGTTCTTCACCTTAAGTTATACCCACATGAACACTTATCAGGACATTGTGCTTCAACAAAAATAAATAAATGGAGTTTGCTCCATATAGCTAGCACCAGATGGACAAAGGAGGGTTGAACAAAAACAATAACCAACATGCCTTGATCCCATATGTGGGGATAATAACATGAATCCTTTCTCTGTATTTGATTTTGTACAACCCACTTTAGACAGGGGCTTGATGATTGCTATTACAGTAACTACAATGGTATTCTTTTTCATGTTTCTGAGCTTCCACTGGATATTCTTACGGGGCAGTTTTGCCAACCATAGGTGTACATTTAGACAAGTATTCACACTTGCTATATTTAGATAAATAACTGTTATTGAAGTCTATTGAGAGATTATCATGTTTTCTTCCTGCCAATTACAAGGTGCGCCCCAATATCAATGGCATAAGTTTCATTAAAAGACGGGGCCTTCTCCAAAGACCCATTACAAGGTTTGCAATTCCTCCCTAAATAACTGTTGTGTGTGCAGGATGAACTTTTCACAGTCGTAACGTATAGAAGTATAAACCTTTATATTCTCCTTCACCAGGAAGGAGTATTCAAAAATTACAAAAAGGACAAATTAAAAACAAAGCCAGATATAGAATGTTGGGAAAATTCAGAAACTTAGTAAATTATTTTGTGAATTTGGATACAATTCCAGTCAAAACAAGGATACAAATAGAAAACATTTTTAAAATGTGGTGAGTATAGAATGCTATAAAAATTCAGCAATTTAGAGAATATTTTTGTACTTTTTTATATAATAGCAGTCTAGATTAAAAAAATATTCTAGCAAAAAAAATATAAAAGCAATATCAGCAGATAATTTTGACATATACACGTAACGATATATATTAAAACCAACTATAGCACGTAGAGAAGTGGGCTGTGGACATCACCTTGCATTTCAGAGAAAAGCTAAAACTTGCAATATAAATATATTTTTAATTGCACATGCAGAAAATATAGAGAATGTCCGGAATCAGAACAGTAACATATAATGCATGCACATTATCAAAAGCTGTACAAAAAATGCTCAATAGATTAACCAATGGCACTAATCTAAAATTCTAAGTTGGAACAAATATTATTAAATAAGTACCATCCTGAAAAGCAGCCATAACTTCTGGGTCCTTAAATGCTGCTAGCAGTTCAGGATCCTAATTCAAAACAAAAGGATAAATAATGTTAAAATAATTATTGCAAAAGAATACCTTCACAAAAATTTGATGATAATAAAATACAAACTCACGTTGAGGATCTTGCTCATATCAATGTTCCCAGGCATCCCCCCAGGCATCCCCCCAGGCATACCTCCTGGCATACCTCCAGGCATACCAGAGAAACCTCCTGGCATGCTTCCTCCTGGAAATCCCCCAGGCATGCCTCCTCCTGGAAATCCCCCAGGCATGCCACCTCCTGGAAATCCACCAGGCATACCTCCAGTTGGTTTACTAGAATACGATTGTTCTTTCTTTTTGGCCTTCTCATACGCAGCCTAAGGAAATGTAACATTTGGATCTTAAGACTGTTTTATCTCAATGAAAAATTGCATAGTATATAAAACAATAATAACATTTACCATGAAATATCTAAAATATAAATAATATATACCATGGAACATGCAAACGATAAATTACATGGCCCACAAAAACTTGCAAACAGAGAACACCGTTAAAAAAGAAAAAAACAAATTTCAAATACCTGGGCCTCAGCTCGGCGACGTTGTCTCTCACACTCAATCTTCTTCTCTTCTCTATCCTTTCGCAACCTTTCGTACTTACGGTGATGTTCTTCTATCTTGTGAGCATTTGGCTCTACCTACAATACAACAAATAATGCTATTGCAAGGAGCGATGTGAAAAAAAATCATTAAATCTTTATGGTGCTTCAATATTAATAGACTCAGTACCTTTTTAAGTGCAGTCATTATCTCCTCATCATAGTCTAGTTTGGACGCTACATGGAGATCCTTTGCAGCCTCTTCCCACTTACCGAGCATGGTAAGGGCCAATCCACGAGTTTTATAGCCTTTCGCAGAGTCAGGGTTAATCTATGAAAATCAAACCCTTATATAAGTTATTGTCACATAAAAATAGAGAGAAATATAAGATGAATTAAAATTTCAATTTCTATCATAAGAGAACTTGTTGTATGGGAAAAATAAATAAAGGATGTCTAGGCAACAAAAATGCAAGTTTTATTCACACAACAAAGTAACAAACCGTTGAAGCACACATTAGTAAATAGGCAAGATAATGAGTAATCTACTAGGTGACTAGGTCTGTTAGTTTGTATCATGTTGAACCCAAAACTCTTAACATTCCCACCTGTCACCGCTACTGGTAAAAATGTATTTAACATGAAAGAAAACCCTGGAATAAATATTTATATATGAAAAAACAAGCACATTGAATATTGTAAATATTTATCTTTGTCTTCAAAGACATTAGTAAATAGGCAAGATAATGAGTAATCTACTAGGTGACTAGGTCTGTTAGCTTGTATTATGTTGAACCCAAAAATCTTAACATTACCACCACTCACCGCTGCTGGTAAAAATGTATTTAACATGAAAGAAAACCCTGGAATAAATATTTATATATGAAAAGACAAGCACATTGAATATTGTAAATATTTATCTTCGTCTTCAAAGACATAAGCACACCAGCTATGATGAACATAGATGGGAAGGGTCACCTCTAGAGCAGCATCTGCATCTCGAATAGCAGCATTTGGTTTTTTCATCTTAATATATACCGAAGCTGCACAATATTAGGCATGTCATAAGGTAAGAGTTTGAAGACAATAAAACCATAATGATCGTAAACTGCAACTAAAGAGTGAAGTTTCAATTGTACCCCTTGTAGCATACATAATTGCTGATATTGGGTTAAGCAAAATGGCCTCAGTTAGATTTTCAATAGCAACATCCAACTTCCCTGATAACAAAGCATCAATTAAAAACAGAGTGTTAAATTGGACAGATACTCCTAAAACACCTCTATAGCGCTACATACCTTCTGAAATTGCCTCCATAGCTTTCCCCTTGGCCATTTGAGAAGCATCACGACTTTCTTCAGTGACCTCGACAGACGGGTCTCCCATCTGCATGTGATAAAGAGAAGAAAAAAAGTCCGCACCAACAGTCAAGTTATGCAATCATTCAAAAATAAACTCAGACTAACTAACAAATACCACTGCTTCAACAATTCCTATATCGCATAATCCAATCATATCCTACCATCTGAGGAGGATCATTGTCGGGCTCTACAGTTTCCCCTTCCAGCTCAATATCAGATTCCACCAACTCATCCTCCACTTCAGGCTCCTCCTGCACATGAACACCCTCCTCCACTCCCATATCCTCGTCACTTTCATCAACCGCACCGCTCTTCTGCACCAACCACAAAAAAAAAAAAAAAAAAAAAATCACAATGCCGAACCGCCACATGCTCAAACAACCCAACAGCAACCAAAAGCAACCAGGAGTCAATCTCCCCCCACCACCACCCCACATAGAAACCCCCAACTTAAGCCTACCCAAAACCCCAAAAAACGCACATACCTCACTACGGGCCTTGGCGGCCGATTCCTCATGCTTGTAAGCAGGAGCCGGGAGCTTGCATCCCAAGCTAAAAAAATAACCACAAAGACCCAGAAGTCAAAAAATAAACCCAGTTCTACAACCCGGGGTTTGGGGTTTTCGACGAAATCAGGAAGTGGGTTTTCGTCTGTGTTACCTCTCGAGATAGTCCCTGAAGAAGGAGATGGAGGGGTCGCTGAGGAGCGCGGGAGTAGACTTGCACAGCTCCACGAAGCGCTTCAACTCCTCCACCTTCGCCGCATCCATGGTTTGGGAATTTGGATCCTAATGGGATAGGAAAGGCGGAAGATTTGAGGAATACGTCGGAAGGAAGAAAAAATAGGTAGGGAAGAAATAAGACGCGTTTGGGTGTGGATTTTATAGGGAGTACTGTTTGTGAGGTGCTTCTAGTAGGTTCTTTTTTTTTTTCTTCTTTTTTAATTTTGGTGTGAGCTCCACAAACAGTTGTCAAGTCTCATCAATGATGATCATGCTACCAAATTGGAAAAAACAAAGAACAGTATTCTGTGAGCAATTTTTTTTTTTTTGAAGAATGGTAAGTAATATTAGATATATATCTCAAAGAAAAAATTTCAAGTAAATCAGGAGTCTAGAGATCACAAAATATTACAAAATCTTAGTTCCAACAATTTAGAAACAAGATGTTCAAAATGCAGTAAATAGAAAAAAGCCTGAAAATAAAGGAAATTCCATTGACCAAAAAGACATTAGTCATTACAGAGGATTGTCATCCAAGAGAGCAGGAGTAGATGTATTTTGTTCCCAATCTTGTTGGTCATTATTTGTAGCCATAGGGTCAATTCCCATATCCTTGTTCTGCTGAAAAAACGAAATGGAGTGTAGAACCTAATTTTTTCAAATTCGAAAGGCCACAATATCTCTTCTTCGGTGGACCGACGAACCTGAGATGGAGTCGTCGGAACAGAAACAACATCCGCCAGAGATAAATCACAAGTATAATCAAGAAACAATATGCCAACAAATTCCAGATCAATATGCAAAGAAAGGGGGTAAGAAAGTGTTTTAACAGAAGTTATACCTTCTAGTAGTATACCTGACGAGAGAAGACCAACATCGACAAGAGGCCGATCCCATCTGCAAATATGCAAGGGGCCGAACCAGTCGACGAGACTATGCTCAGAAGGAGAGGAAGCGGAGGAAAATCCCAACGAATACGCGTAGATCTACAAGAAGGCGTAGTCTGGTCGGACTAAGGAGAGAAGGAGGGAGAGACAGATCTGCGAGAGGCAGATCTGGGAGAGGAAGGAGTCATATTCTGTTCCTTGCAGCTCGGAGGGGAGACGTAGTACGGAGGAAGAGGGAGATCTGGGAGATGCAGATCTGACCCTTTTTCTCCCTTGTCGATCACCTTGCAGATCTAGGAGAGACAAATCTGGGAGGCAGATCTGTACCTAACCTCCATGATCTTGAACCCGACCCCCCTAGACGGGACCCCAAACAACCGCTGGGCGAGGGTGGGGAGCGCAGGGAACACATCGAGGACGACCTACATCAAGTTGAACCGGACGTACCTGACGACCCCGAGGTAGAGGCCAAGGAAGGCCGCGAACCCTGCAAAGGGGACGGCGCGGAAAGCAACGAGGAAGGGGAGGACGGGGGAGACGGCGACGGCGAGGGCAGGGACGCGGGCGATGAGGAAGCGGCCGCGAACCCCTTGTAGATCTGGGAGAGACAGATCTAGGGAAACTACTACTGTTGGGAAACTCCCGTCGTGACGAAGGAGCTGTCGGCGTTCAGACCCCTAACGAGCTCCCATTTTGTTTCCCGCCGCTGGTCCTCCCCTTGTGCCGGTGACCCATATCCTGACGGCGCGGAAGACCTGCTACCACTCGCTGCTGCTGCTCCATCGCTCCCGCACTGCTCCGCTGCTCTACCGACGCTCCTACACAAATCTCCTTGGCGCGCCACAGTCCAGCCCGAGCCCTAGCCGCTCGCAGTGAGAGGGGCATCTGGACCTAGGACGCTCGCAGTGAGAGAAAATGATAAACATGGAATTGAATATTCTGTGAGCAATTCATTCTCAAGAATTTCCTCAGCTAAGCCACGTGATATTTGTATTTATAATTAAGTATTTCTATTTACAATCAATTAACCATATAAGTTAATTATTTGATTACGTAATTTATATCATAAATCCTATTAATCCTCTTTCTTTAAAATTGTCTACTAAATCATAATTAAGATCATTAAAATGGTAAAAAAATACAATACCTAAGTTACATTACAGAAACAAATCCGACAAACAAATATTATCAACAATCACAAAAGATAATAAAGCAAACAAACTTCAATGTTATCCATGAAAAGGTCAAATATTTCACTTCTTTTCACTAATTGTGTGGCCTTAATGGCTAAAAAAATGGACATAAGAGGAGATAGATAAGAACACAACATCATGTAGCATCACAGACATAAAACATGACTTGAAAATAGTATTCTTTACCATTAATTGTATGACCTTATTAGCCAAAAAAGTCAAAAAGAAAGAAATCAAAGGAGAGAGAATAGAACAGCATGATACTTGAAAATCCTTTTTTTTTTAATGAATTGTATGGCCTCAATGGTGGAAAAAAAGAGAGATGGATGAACTTGAGAGTGGGAGCGACTAGTGAGCTGGGAGAAGGAAAGATATAAATATAAATATATATATATATATATATATAGGACCCGGTTCAGTTGCATCCTCCCTCAAATTAGCTTATTTGAGGGAAGATTGATCTAGAGTGTTGGATCTAAATCCAACTAACAAAAATTAAACCACTTTATTTAAAGTAAAACCACTAGTGGTTTATCTGTGGAGGTAAAAATTTTAAAATTTTTTGAATTACATTTAAATACGTTGGTTATTGATTTGAGTTAAAAATAGTTTAGTATTACTTAATGTTTATTTTAGTTTTGTATTACAGTACTAAATAAGAAATATTTTCATAATTACAATTATATTTGATTGAAAACATTATTTTGATCAACAATTCAGTATTATCAAAACAATAATAATTAATAAGATAAATTTACAATTACAATTATATTCAAAATTTAGAAATCCAACTTTTCCACTGTACAGTTTAGTATTACTGAACTG
>JAMKQA010015113.1:0-20412 GCA_024699735.1 Posidonia australis
TTGGTGTCTTTGTGATTGAATGCTTGTGTGTTAAATCCTTAAGAATATTCAGATTGCATAATAAATCTCAAAGAGAAAATTAAAACCTGAAAATCTCTATTCACCCCCCCTCTAGAGAAGCATTAGTATCCTACACACTCTCTGAGGCTTAGCTATCTTGACTCCACCCAATTTGAATTTCCTGTTGGCGCGCTTCCTGGCACTTTTGGATTTGCCAGCAGTAATGGTACTCTGGCCCTCCCCCAGTTCGTTATGGGAATTGGGTTCATCATTCAGAGGTTGAGACGAGGTCTTAACCAAGCTCTGGCGTCTGCAGGTCAAAGGAGAGTGCCCAATCATACAGCAAAAATGACAGAAAGGAGGCAGGGACCTACCATAATCAACCTCCTGCTTAATTAACTGTCCACCATTATCAATGGTAATGAATTTCTTCACAGGCTTAGCAAGATCCATTTCAATGCAGACAGAGGCATAGCCTGGCCTAGTGAAGTTGGTCACATCCTTGTGCATACAAAGGAACTTCCCAAGCGAACTTGCAATGGATTGAATCGCACCTGGGTTATGCAAGTGAGCTCTCAGTGCAGGAAAACCAACCTAAACTGGAGTGCACGAAGACTCTGAGCCAATCGAAAAGTTGGGAGACCATCTGAAAACACGCATACGTTTCCCCCTGATGAACCAAGCATCTTTAATGTAGGCTTTCACAAAATCCTCCCTGTTGGAGAAGCGGATCATAAGGTGCCGCTGATCAAGCGCCACAGGGAAGATATCATCCTGGAAGGACATGACATTCTTCATAGCTGTGAGAACCTCCATAAGAGAAGGTCGGCCAGTAGTGAACTTGCCGATCAAGGTCCAGGAGAATGGGGTAGCCATCTGGTTCACCTCCTCGATAGAGAATTGGATAACCTCTTCACCATCCAAGAGAACCAGCTTCCTGACCGACACCCCAGGAAAGGAGGGGGGGCTCTATGCGTATCGCGAGTAGCAGCGGCGAAGGATAGAGAGCGGCGTTTCTCAGAGGCCGCTCTGGGATTATTAAAGATCAAAGGTGAAGCCAGGGGGTCCTCAGGAGGCGAGGGGCTGCCCTTCTGGCAATCAGTCGCTAAAGGAATAGACATCCTTAAGCCCCGACCAGGAGCTAGATCGAGCTCCACGGAGCTGATCCAGCCCCAGGCTCAGAAAAGTCGAAGGCACTCACAGCAAAGGGGAGCGCAAAACGATCAACGCGGGAGGGAGAACGCAATGGGAGAAGAAGCCTGGTCAAGATGGTTGGAGGGGAATCGCCCCCAACCCCCAGCACAGTCGCCCCTAGAACGGAACAGTTCAGGTTGTTTGTGTTTTTGGGTTTTTAACTTAATTAAGTGACTTTAGTGTTTTTTAGGGTTTTTGAGTTTAATTTAGGTTTTCCTTGAGATTAAATGGATTAAAGTGGTTTAAATGGATTTTATTTGATTTTGAGTTTAATTAGGGTTTTCACTTGATTAATTTGGATTTAAGTGGATTTTGTTTAATTTTTGTTTTAATTAGGGTTTTACTTGATTAATTAGGGTTTTAAGTGGATTTATGTGAATTTTGTTTAATTTTGGTTTTAATTAGGATTTTACTTAGCTAATTAGGGTTTTAAGTGGATTTAGGTGAAATTTGTTTAATTTTGGTTTTAATTACTAGTTTTTGCTTTGATTATGTTAGAGTGGGCTTGTATGGGCCTAAGTGGGCTTGAAGGTTTAGGATTTTGGTGGAGTTAGGGTTTAGGGGTGGTGGTGGCAACTAGAGCATCTTCTAGATGAGCCTGTTGCCAAGTGTTTGCAAAATCGGGATGTCTACAATTAGATACTTAGATTTCTTATATAGTCATATTCTTTTAATATAATGTTAATTAGATTTCTTTTATATATAAACTAAGTATGTTACATATATCAATATAATAGTACCATATAACATAATATGTCAGAATGTTATATATATTAATACTTTATTTAAATATTTAATATACATATATAACCTATTGGTTCAGTTTAGTTTGCTTAAATTATTTCTGCAACCACAAACTTAGAGATATTTCAAACCAAACAATTCGATATGAAAAATCAAACTAAATTATTAAAAAAGGTTTGATTAACCGATTTGGACAGTTTGAATATCCACCCTTATTCGAATGAACAATTTCTCCACTAAAGGTTAGGTTTAAGAGACCTTGACATAGTAGTAGTTTCTTCTATTGAAAAAAAAAAAAAAAAAGATAAAGAAAATGCATTAAAAAAATCAGAAAAAGATAGAGAAAATGCATTAAAGATATAAGAAAAACAACAAAAATTTTCAAAAAAAAATATGTCTAAAAGCAAAAGTGAAAACAAAATTCTTTCTATGGGCATCTATCTATTATAATAAGGGAAGAAGAGGGGGTGTGAAGATATAAATGAAGTACCAAATATATCCATAGATATTTTGATTAATCTCAAATTTATTGTTAAAATTTTAAATTTAAAATTGTTGACAACTCATTCCTAATATAACTCTTACGAAAACCTCATTATTAAAGTTAGAGATCTATTACGTCGCTTCCCTTAATGCATGTTTCTTTGAAATCTCATATGGATCTCCTCCCCCCCATTTTATTTATCATAGAAGATGACTATAAAATTCGCAGATCTTATCATCACAAGATCAAGTTCATCAAGCAAGATAAATAAAATACACAACCATTAAGATTTGTTGTCTGTCGTAAAAGAGTCGTGTTAACTACATGTTGTTGTCTTTCTTAAAAAAAAAAACATCCGCCCATTTGTTCCTCTAATTAAATTTGTTGCCTCTAACACATACTATTTGGGATGGTTGAAAAATAACCAATTGATTTTAAAATATGCATAACATATTTTATGCTAAGAAATAAAATTAAAACTTTGGACATTAAAGTACCATCCAAAGTTCTTTTATTAACAATCTTATTTTCACCATCATTTTTTATAATTTATGAACATGCAAAGTGCTTTTCACTTAGCACACGATTCCCGGCAAAAGTTGATTTCCTAATAATCGAACTCAACACTGTCGTAGTTAACAGGATCTAATCTCTTTAGAGACATTTGATAAAATTGGAACGATACCAAGAAGATTAACATAGTCTTTGAAACACGTAAAAATTAAGAAATGATCTAATTAAAACAAAAAGAAAAGAGAGAAAGAGAGAATGATCAAAATCACTGTAGCCTCTACGGCCTTATCACAAAAGCAAGTATGGTCAAACTTACAACAAACCAACCTGTTATCATCCCTCTCGCCTACCCGCGCACTTGTGAGAATTAAGATGTCAACAATGATTAGCTTAGGTTATCCTTGAAACAAGTAACATTTATCTCCTCCTCTTCTTCTTCTTCTCCTCCTCCTCCTCCTCCTCCTCCCCTCTCGATCTCCTTCTTCCACGAGCACACTTACCATTCCTCGGTAGTACCACCCATGTTGTGAAGTTCCCACGTGATTCTCGTCAGGGGCAGCTAATCAAAAGCTTCTCACATGATTACTCCCGGCCCGAGGCAGGAGTTGGACTGAGATCAGATGTCAGAATGCAGAAGTAAAACGGGCGAGCCCAACGACTCCTCATCATGCTTGGGGCACCGTGCCCGTTACCCGTCTCGCAGGAGCGGCGATGGTCCTCCCTCGTGACGGCATCATCGATTGCGAGCAAAACATCCGTCTACGTCCGCAATGGCAACTGGCTAACCACCCACAGCAGGTCCAAAGGCCTCTCTACCAACTTCACTCCTTGTCCACAACCCAAATTCCAAGAATTCCCAGAACAAAACATTGGTTGGTTGCACTCTCTCGCTGACGCTGGTGGCTCGGCCCACGTTAGCAGAACATTGGTCGCCCAGATTCTTAAGAAATCTAGCATTGGAACCGCAGGAGACTTTGTGTTTTTGTTAAGTCTCTTGAACAGCACGTGTAAAGTTTATCTGCAAGGCACTCGCTGCGTGTCTCCCGGCCCTTCCGAGTGAATATTTGGATGACCCTCAACCAACCTTCATTAAAGATCAATGTATTAATGATTGCTATATCATTACAATAATGTTGAAACTTTGACTTTGAAAGAAAGCATTCAATGATGTTTGGTGAGATTTCCTTTTTAGCCTTCTCATACCTGTGGACATTGGCTATCCATTGGATTCAGTATTGTATTTCTTCGTCTAAGTCCTCCATTTTCTCATTAATAGCTCTCCATATGAGTATTTTAAGTACTCCAATGATATTAGTTAAGGGAACCTTTTATCATGCTTATCATTCATCCTTGTCATTAATGTCCTTGACAATATGTTATAGATTGGTAAGAGAAATAACCTATACAACATAATTCAATTTTCGATTAACGGTTCAAATGTTGTGAACATTTAATATGCCAATGACACACTAATTTTCTCGAAATCTACTGAATCCATTGTCTCTAACCTTATGAGAATCCTTTGCTGTTTTCAAGTCTAAAAATCAACTTCAATAAATCTTCATTGTTTGATATAGGGATCAACTCTTCAGACTTAGACATTTACAGGAATATCATTGGTTGTAACATAAGAGAACTTCCCTCTCTATATCTTGACTTCTTGCTCTACTATAAGTGCTCAACCTACAAGAGCTAGGAATCAGACACTAAGAAAATGGAAAGGGAAATTAGAGCTTCAAAAAGCAAATTCAATAAGAAAGGGATTTCCTTCGAAAGTAAAATAAGAAAAGGATTATGTTGAAACTTGACTTTGAGAGAAAGCATTCAATAATGTCAGATGAGATTTCCTTTTTAGCCTTCTCATACTCTCAGAGGTGTGGGCATTGGCTCAAAATCGATCCATTGGATTCAACATTGTATTTCTTCGTCTAAGTCATCCATTTCGCAATAATAACTCTCCATATGAGTATTTTAAATACCCCAATGATATTAGACAAGGGAACCTTTTATCACCCTTACTATTCATCCTTATCATTAATGTCCTTAACAATATGTTATACATTGGTAGGATAAACAATCTATACAACAGAATTCAATTTTCCATTGGTGGTCCAAATGTTGTGAACATCTAATGTGCCAATGATACACTAATTTTCTCGAAACCTAATGAACCCATTGTCTCTAACCTTATGAGAATCCTTTGATGTTTTGCAATTAACCTCAAGTCCAAAGATCAACTTTAATAAATCTTCATTATTTAGCATAGGGATTAGCTCTTCAAACTTAGACATTTATAGGAATATCATTGGTTGTAACATAGGAGAGCTTCCCTCTCTATATCTTGGCCTCCTGCTCCACTACAAGTGCCCGACCTACAAGAACTAGGAATCAAACATTGAGAAAACGGAGAGGGAAATTAGAGCTTGAAAAAGCAAATTCCTTTTCATTAGTGGCAAATTGATCCTACTCAATGTTACCCTTTCCTCTCTTCCTACTAATAATTTATCAATCTTGCAACCACCCAAAAATGTGGAAAAGAAACTTGAGTCACTCAAGAAAAAATTTCTTTGGAGTGGTGAGAAGAGGGACGCTACTTCTTACCCATTTATGAAATGAGAAAACATATATCGTAGCAAAAAACATGTTGGATTCGGCATCTTGAACATTAAGCAATTTGATTTGGTTCTAAAGTGCAAACTCTTTTAATTAGAACTTGTTTTATGGAACAACTGTGAAATGGACTAGCATCATTAGGTCTAGATATTTGAGAGATTGAAGTCCACATGGCTTATCCATTTCCTCCAATTGTAACAACTCATTGTTTTGGAGGAACCTCAAAAAAGTATACGTTATTTTTAATGCTTGTAGCTCGTACACATTAAGTAATGGTGAATTCATATTTTTTGGACTAACAGATGGAACTCATAATCAAACTATTAAAGATCAATTTTCAAAGTCATGCCAACTTGCAATCGACAAAAAAGCTACTCTAGCTCATGTTATTCACATAACAAATAATTCTCTACACTACATGTTTAGAATTGACTTGAACTATTCTTTAGATGCTCTTTCTAAGCTTGAAAGCCTGATTAGTGGCATTCAATTCAATCCCAATAGGTTGGACAGGATTGAGTGGGATTTAACTGCCAACAAAATGTTTTTTATACAAAGTTGCTACAACTTTGTTAATGATGGAGGGATATGCACCAAGTTTTCAACCTCTACTTGGAGCATTAAGATCCCAATTAAGCATAAAATCTTCACCTGGTTCACAGTGCATGATAGAATTTTGAGCAAGGTGAAACTAACTCGGAGAGGTTGAGTGGGAAGTTGCGTCTGCCCTCTATGTGGACACAATTTAGAAAATACTTTGCATCTTTTTTTTGTCGTTCATTACTCCAGCATATCTAGAATTTCTTATTATCTTTGCGTTCTAATGTTCAACTTACAAACATTGATCAAATTTACTCATTGATCAGGTTTGACAAGTTCAACTTAGATGTTTATGCTTGGAACAGTCTTATTACCCTTTTTTTGGAATGTCTGGATTTCTCACAATAACCTGATTTTTAAACAACTTGTTGTCTCTACCAATAAGGTTTTATCTAACGCCATTGCTTTGTCTATTTGGTGGTTAGACAACTTTAAAGAGAATGCTAGGAGCAATTCTATTTCTTTGGGCAGTCTTAAGCGTCTTTGGATGTTTCATGAGGCTACTGTGGCAATGAATTCCCTTATAGAACTGACCTCCCCTCAAGAGGATGAGTTTGCTGGTGTTGTCAATGCGAGTGGTGTCTTTGGTGTTAATGCAACCCTGATTGACACCTCTACTGTTATTGTGCCTCCTATGGTTAGGCCTCATCCCCTGTCATTATTGTAGACTTGACATCTTTCACCCTTTTCTTATAGAAGGAGATGACAATGCTGGTGCCAATTGGACCTTAAAGGAGATCATCGACCTTGGCTCTTTGTTTGCTAGGATTCTCCTACTGGATTTTATCTTTCATGTTTTGGCAGAGACTTGTGTTGCATCTATGTTTGATTGCTCTATTGGGCGTTTCTCCTCTTCATAAGATGGGTTGGCATGGCCTAAGTTTATTCTCCTGTACTTGTTAATCTAGTTGGTTTCAAACCATCTGTAAGACTTTTACACTGCCATGGTTAAAGGGCTAGTGCCTTATTATCTATCTAATATTCATCTTACTTCAAAAAAGAAATCTTCAGTGATGGTTTAGCATGTATCATGGGAAAATGAAGCTCCATGGACTACCCATCTTCCATTTTGTCACGAAGTTGGAAAAACAATATTACAATGTAGATTTAAGATAGGTACGTGTGGAAACATTTCATTGTTCATTTCGTTGAGATGCCTTGAATCCTAATTCATCAATTAATTTCTATCTAGAGTCAGTTCACATTAGAGATCCACCCATCAATTGGGGAGCATAACTCTCCGTTCTAGAATGAGGGTTCCGATGCCCAACCAGTGAGCCTAAGGGAGGCTCTAAGGAGAGCAGGCATACTTCCCCCCTCCCCCCCTACAGGAGTTTGAAGGTGGAGCCTCGGAAAGGTCTATAACTTTTCTGATAGATGGTTGGTCGGATTAGGATCCGTTTATAGACGGTGGAGTATTCCTTTATTGAACTTATACGTATTAGGATCTGTTTATGATCGCATTTGTATTGGAGTTTATGAATACTCTATTTGTATTAGGATTAAGGTGTATCTAGTACTTTAAATTTTATAATGTCACCTCTCATTTGTACTCATTCTCTCATATAATGAAAGATACTCTGTTGTTGCTCGTAGACATAGCCATTTGAGCGAACCACGTAAACTCCATGTTTACAGTATGTGTGTGTGTGTTTTTGCATTGCTTGATTTTCCACAAAACATTTTAAGCACTACTTTCTACAAGCAAAATTCTATTAATTATTAGCAAATCCAATCCATCATAATTAGAAATCAAATTATAATCAAAATAGTATAATACTCAAATTAATGATAAATCTAAATTAAGTATGGTAATAAATTAAATTATGTTTTTTAAAATAGTTAGTCGGTATGATGCATTAAATGGTAAACTATAATATTAAAAAAAGAAAAGTGATACATTTTAAGGACAAATATCTACAAACCCCTAATAAATCTGATCTAAATACATAAAACTAAAATTACATCAATAAGGATTAAAATATATTTAGAAAGGAAATACCTAAATTTCTATTACAAATTCCATGGAAATAACTATAAATAACTAATTTAAATATAAATAACTATAAAGAAAACCCCTAATTTGAGGTTTTATTAGTAGTTTTCCTTAATCAATATGTATTATTATTTTACTTACACATAGTTAGTAATTTTATGTAATTATTCTTAATTATTTTAATATCTTTAATCATTAAATGGTGGTTTATGATTACAAGAGTAACGAGAAGAAGTTGCAAGGAGAACAAATAGTCATTAAAAAAAAAACCCTTATTAGAGGTTTAAGCAAATTAAAAGGAGTTATTAAAGACAATTGTTGGTCTCTTTAAGAATATTAAAATAATCATTAGAATAAAAGAATTATTTAAAAAAGTTATTTGTGCAAGCCCATTCCAAAATGTTCCCCCCATCTTCCTAATCATTCTTGATAGTGGTTCCAACTTGTATTACGGGAAAAATGACGCTCCACGTACTTCTTGTTTTTCATGTTGACGCGAAGTTGGAAAATTGTGGTAAAACCTGTTACTTTGGCTAGGTTGATATGATTATAACGTAATCAAATTGCTTGTAATTTAACATGAGAATTAATTATAACGTCTGGATGTTTAAGTTTTGTAATTATTTCAATATTGTAAAATTAATTTTAATGATCGTCGGAATAACAACTTCAAAGATTGTCAAACTGATTGAGATGATCATCGGAGCAACTCTGATGACTGTCAAAGAAACTCCAGTGATGTTCGATCACCAACTTGATGATTGTAGGAGTAATATCGTCAAAATGATTTTGATGGTGGTTGGAATGATTTCAACAATCATCAAGATCTTACCAACGAAGTAATTTTGATGATGCTTGGAGTTACCTCTACGATTGCAGACCAATGTGCTTAGAGTTGCTCTGATAATTGTTAATGCGTACGTCATCCACTCCGACAATTAGGAAAAACTTGGTAACTTGATTGCCAATGGTTTTAATGTAATTGAATTACATTCAAATGAGACAATTGGATTACGAAGATAGATTACTTGTGAAAAAATCTAGAAGCAAAAATCTATTAAGAATCAGCAAATCGTACAAGACGGAACTGGAAATGATTGGCTCGTCCACACGTAGAATATAGGATGTTGACGTGTGAACAGAACAAAAAATCGTAGAAAAGTACCCAATCACCAAAGAATTAAGGGCATTAGGATGGAGAAAATAACCTTATCACCCTTCCTAACCTTACACCAAAGAATACAAAGATACCATAAAAATTAAAAACTATACGGCGCTATAATACATATCGATTCATCATACTAACCATCGACATTTATCAGATGCGGGCGCCGGATCACTTCCCGTATAATCATAGCAAACACACACCCTAAAAAAAAAAAAAAACCGTATTTATAAAAAATACAAAAAAAATCGCGTTCGGTCAAAACAACGCTATCCCACTTCTCGCCGTCCTTTCCCACCGCCACCGCCACCGCCGTTCACCGAAGCCGACGACGACGAAGTGGTAGACAACGTCATGGCCAATCCATTGTAATCTGAAACACTATCCTGTAGGCTCATCAGGAGCTGTTGAGTCGTGCTGAGGCTCATCGACGGCTTGGTCCCCGGCACGACTGGCGGCTCGGCCTCGCCGCTCAGCATCTGCACCACCGCCCTCATCCCCGGCCTTGCTTCTGGGTCGGGCTGCGAGCATGCCAGACCTACCAACATCACCCTCCGCACATCTCCCTCGTCGTAGTCCCGCGCCATCCTACGATCCACCGCGTCCATGAGCCTCCCTTGCCCATGGAGTCCCCACACCCATTCCACCAAGTTAGCCGTGGCAGTGGTGCTGGAGGCGGCAGCGACGATGCTGGTGCTTTCCTCGATCGGCCGTCTACCACAGACCACTTCTAGGACTACTGCTCCGAAGCTAAACACGTCGGTCTTCTCCGTGGCGCGGCCGGTGAGGAGGTATTCTGGGGCCAGGTAGCCCATCGTGCCGGCTGTCACGGTGGCATCCGGGGACTTGTCGTGCTCCACCTATTGAAAACAAAGACCAATCACTTTTCATTCACATTATTCTACAAACTCCCCAATTGAACTTTTGATGCATCCTATCAAGAATATTCCCATACTTATCTATAGATGAGTAATGGACAAGTTTTCCTGGCTGGCTCGCCATTATTAGAACAGGGTGGAAATAGCCATCCTGCTACAAATAAGACATACAGTATTTTATCTAAAACTACAATTAATTTCTGGGATTCCATAAGAATCTATCTACCCTAAAAAAAAATTATACCAATGGCAAGCTCTCCAACAAAGAATTCTCTCAGCTAACTATGTGTCAAATCGTCTCCATTAATTAGTATCCCCATGATGATATATGAAGTGGTGGCAACAACAAGCCACCAAATTATTTATGCTTAACAGTGAGCAGGCAGCAATTTTTTAACACTCTATCATAACCTCAAAGGCTAGAAAGTTGTGCTGGAATGTGGTTGTTACCGTCATAACTTTCAAGATCCAAATTGGATTTGGATTTGGATTTGGTGGTCAGGAAGTCTGAATTACCTGTCGGGCGAGGCCGAAGTCTCCGAGCCTGGCGTGGAAATCCTCGTCGAGCATGATGTTACTGGACTTGACATCCCGGTGTATGACCTGCCTCTCGCATTCCCGGTGGAGGTACGCCAATGCCGACGCAACTCCCGCCAGAATCCTCTTCCTGTGCCGCCACGACAGCGGCGTCGACGCCTTCGTCATCTCGAACAGGGCCTTGTCAAGGCTACCGTTGGGCATGTAATCGTACACCAGAAGTATCTCGCCCTTCTCGTGACACCACCCCTGCAATCTGACAAGATTCCGGTGCCGGAGACTGGCGATGATGGACAACTCCGAGAGGAACTCCGCTCTCCCTTGCCCACCGTCATCGTCTCCGTTGATGCACCTCTTGACGGCTATTATTGCACCGGTATCCGGGACGATGCCCTTGTACACGGTACCGAAGGCTCCATGCCCAATGATTCGGCACTGGTCGAAGCCACGGGTGGCGGCACTAAGCTCCCTGTAAGCGAACTCTCGTGGCGAACGGACAATGTCGACGGCCAAATTCTCATATTTATCAACAGATTTCGACCTCTTGGCGAAAACCCATATTACCAAACCAGCAAATGCAGCAAGAAAGAAAGCCCCTGCTGTGGCCACTCCGGCTACTGCCCCTGGCCCCTGCCTGCAGAGCCCATTGTTCTGACAAGAAGTTGTAGAACCAGCACTATGGTCACTTCTCGGGCCCTCCGCCGACGTTTCTGATTTTGAGGGAGCCACAGTTGGCGCCGCTGGATTGCCCAACGACGGCGAATTGCTGATAGTGACGGGCGGTGGTGGAACAGAGGAAGGTGAGCCACCACCACCCCTAATGGGAGCAGAAGATCCAGCAGAGGCGAAACTCCACCACTCAATGCTATGAGCCTCAGTACTCCCCTGAGTGGATCCAGAGAAACCCACGAACATATAATCGTTAAGGAACCGACCGAGGTCAATCGGGAACGAGATCACTGGTTCCGCGGGCCGAACGGTGGAGTACGAAACATGCACCTGGAAGACCTTCCCAGTGCCATCATACTCAACCCAAGCGTTGACAATATCCCCGCTCTTAAGATCGACACCAGCGGCATCAAGATCAGCAGCCTGAGTCGAAACCAAGCTGTTGAGATCCACTCCCACATGGTTCCCATTAATGTCGCTGAACTCCACATCCATCAGAGTGTCGAACTCCACAGCCACGACAATCGACCCCCGGTCAACAGCATTGCTCCCGTTGACAAGCCCCAAGAACCCACCGGCATCGCCGATGGAGTGGTCGTCGGATGCGATGACGAAGGCCAACCCACCGCCGATGGAGGAGGGGTTGAGGTTGACGACAGAAAATGAGAAGAAGGTGGAGAACGAAAAAGGGAGACGGGTGGTCGGGTGGCGGAACTTGACCGGTTGAGCGTAGAGCGCACGGCCGGCGCCGGAATTTGGGACGGGAAGGTCCCGGGAGAGCTGGATGCTGCCGTTATTCAAGTGGGCATCTCCCAATAGCTTCAGGTTGTTCAGTGTCAGTGTCCCGAAGTCGAACCTTGTTTTCGCCTCACCACCAAGGACTGGTGTCAAATTCGATGCTAGCAAAACAAGAGCTTGGATGAACCCAAAGATGCGAGAGAACTTGGAATATGGATGGTGCCGAGGCATTATTGTTAGCTTCTCCGATGACCCATTTGCTTCTTCTTCTTTATCAAAGGTGGTGGTGGGGGTGGTGATTCTTGGATTGGAAGGTGGGTGAGAGGTAGTACTGGTGGTAGACTGGTAGTGGGGAAAGAGAAAAGGTGAAGAAAAGGGCAAGAGAAGCGATGAGAGAGCGGTTGGAGTGGGGAAGAAGAGTCGTAAGAATCCAAAAGGCTGCATGATTGTGACATGTGGCGCTGTTGAAGACACGTGTACTCCGCCAACGGTAAACTTAGCTGCAAGTGGATTCCAACCGTTGGATCAAGATTGGAGGGAGAGGCTAAGCTTGAGAGTTTTTCTTCATGAAACCTCTGGGCAAAAAGGCGATGAGAACATGTGAGGAGGGGTCAAGGCTGGAAACAAGCGTGAGCAAAGACCGAGACAACAATTGGACTCTTCTTTGTCGCTTCGAAAAATTTAAAAAACAAACAAACAAACAAGCAAACATCCGGCCACATTCGTTCGTTGCCGTTGTGTGTGCAGCACAGCACGTTTATCACCATCACCGACTGGAGATGCCAACCGTCCACGTCCGCCACTGCACCATAGGATTAGGCTGATGAACATTCGGATCATCGGACACCCACCCAGTCCGAAGACGACAATTGATGAGAGAACGGGCAAGGGCGTAGACTGGAACGATACAGAATCTTTTCGGATGTATTGTTTTTTTTTTTTTTTTTTGGTTCTCGGTAAAAGATGATATGAAAATTTGGACGTTTCTCGATTTGTGCGTGTCATCCTTGGAGAGGGACCATGCTAATCTTCTATGTATGGTTCCAATTTTATCAGAGCTGTCCGAGGAGACTATTGGGATGCATTGATGAATGATAGCAAACGTAACAGATATTTAATAACGGGATGCATTGTACAAGGTGCACAGACTACTACTGCCTAGGAAAAACTGTACCGGAACAATACAAACCAAACAGACAAGCCTCGTGACTGTTTTATTCCATGCTGTGTTGTCTAAAGCTTCTTTTTTTTTTTTCCTTAGCTACCTAAATTTGTGGGACTGCTCAACAGGAAAAAGATGCTTTGTTGATGCTTGGCACGTGCAGCTTTATCATTGCAACTGGTACTTACTTTCTAGCAGCTCATTTCGATCCACTGCCGTGGCCATGTCACTTGTTCCACTGGACGAAAACTTTAAGAACAAGTAGCATGCAGCTAATTATTTTTCCTACCCACCCGTAATTTTTCTACAGCTGATCCACCCACAATGAAATTTTTCGTATTAGTGGGTGTTGATAACCTGCAAGATTCTTTCTCAATCACCCCACACGTACACGCAAAATGGAAGAATCGAATTAAATGCTAACAGATAGATTTGCATCATGATCAGAGAGTATCAAACGGGCCAGATTTCTAGCCTTTGTTTCATGACCAGTGATGATAAAAATGCATTTAGGAATTTGCGGATGAATGGCTGCAAATACGGTTTTAGTTTTGGCTGCATCAGCGATCCTAGGGTATTGTGTGTTCTCTCAACAGCAACCTGCTTTACCTACCGTAACCGGCATTATTTCCAGAAAATAGGCCATAGTTTCAGGCAAAAAGGATGAGAAACTTTTGTTTTTGTTAGGACAAAGGACAAAAAGTTATCTCAAGAACACAACATAATTTCTCTTTGATCATAGCATGCTGCAAACAAAAAAGAGTGATGTATAGAATCGAATCTTCTGTAAGGTCCTTCGATTACTTCACTTGATGGCAACGTCAGCAAATATGGAAGTGCCACCAAGAATTATGCACTTGATGCATCATTCTCAAGAATCTATTTGACATGATTCTTCCTGTGTTTGAAGCATGGGCGGTGGAGGAGCAATTATTTCAACCACCTGCACATGAAAATGTGTGAGATTTACAAATAATCTTGGTTACATTGATCAAAACACAGACGTCAATGTATAAAGCCAAAATCTTAGATGAGAAAAAAATGGGCTCCCATCCCTGACAAGCATTTTGAAGCCTCTGTTTTATTTTGAGGGTAGTTACATCCTTTTATTAGGATATGATATACCATGAGGCCCTACATTTAGCCTTGTCAAACAATTTGGAACAAGCTTATCAAGTGAGAATGATCTGAGCAACCAGAGGTGAACTTTTCTGACAAAGTAAATGCCATTTCAAGTAAGAACATCTATCTCAGCTTATGGATTACCTTATTTGCTGTTGATGGATGACATAAAACGAGCTGATATGCATGCAAATAATAGCCACAATCTCCAGGAACTGGGTTCACTGGCCTATGATATCCCCTGACCAAAACATGGCAGCAAGAGAATGATCATAAATACATCAGTTGCAACTTGCAAGTACAAAATCATAACATAACAAAAAAAACAAAAAACAAAAAAACATATAGGTAGTTGTTGTAAGTCAAATGGACAAAATTTGATGTTCTAGAGAAAACAAGAGAATATTTATTCTATAAGTACATTCCTTCTAAAAATAAGATGCTACAGTTTTTTTATTAAAAAATACCATTGCAGCTTTTAGGATTTATAATGTTACCATATTGTCAAACAGTAAAAGATACAGAGTATCTTGATGGATAAAGCTATATGATCCCAGCTCTCACATCATGTTCACAACTTTCCAACATATTATTTACTGAAGGCTCTAATAACATCTACACTGTATAGACACTAGCGACTTATTTAGGAATAAAAGGTACTCAAATTTCGGTTATCTCACTAGGCATTATTTATTTGCTTGCCTACTTGCAACTCTGAAATGAGCATGAGTAGATATCAGACAATGAGTGAATAGCTAATCAATTGGATGCAGGGAAGAGGTCATCAAACATCACCTTGACCGCATTAAATCAAGCTAGGTAGTGGCACTCTGGTTAAAAGACAATCTATCATGGATTTCATTAACCCATCATCAGAGGGTGAGGAGAATATACTAGGAAGATGAGTACCACTTCTTAACATTTCTTATTTATAGAAACTAATGAACGGAGAACCTATTAGTTTAGCAACTTCAAATTAGTTAATCCAATAATTTCTGGAGATAACAAATTTAAAGTAGTACCCGTCCTCTTCAGAAGTGTCATCTTCAGACAGTGGTTGTAAGCAGTTTGGATGACCTCCGGAAACATATAGAGGATCCCCTGTCAAAACATAACCAAACATGTTGCTTAAAGCCTTATACAATCTTGAAAATATGCATGTTCAGTTATTATGATTATAAACATATACATAAACATGTGATATATGAAGATCAACCAACTACGGTATCTCGTTATCGGCATAAAAAGAATCTCTAGGTGCTAATATAGAGCATATGCAGATGTCTGAAAGACTATAAGTAGTACTAGACTACTAGTAGCTACTGGAAAATTCATAACATGCACAGTTTAACCAAAGAACATTTTCTTCCAACATGGTAGTGCCAAATAAACCAGCTTTTCTAACAGTTTTCTTGTATTTGATCATGCAATGAAGAGGTCAGGCGACACAAAGACATTATTATTTAATAGCAAATTAGCAATATGGGACAAGTCTCCATAGAGCTGCTGTATTAAAGAAAGAAGTCAATTGGACACGATATCCAAGATATTCCTACTAATGAAACATCAAAAAACCAGAGCAGTAATTGAGCTTTAGTTAATATTTATGGAAATTTATGAGGCAACTTCATAACAAACTCACCAACAAGAGGATGTCCAATGAAGGCAAGATGTATGCGAATTTGATGTGGCCGTCCTGAGTGAATCTCCACCTATTAAATTACAGAAATCCACATTAGACATTTAGAGTGACACATGAAACATCCTGACCCTAGGCATCTAAAAGTTGGAACAATGCAAATATAAACTGTACAGACTATAGAATGCATGGAAAATGATGCATGCCTTTACAGGCTGAAAAGACTACCTGCACCAACGTTTGGTTCTCCTTAGCATTTCTCTCAATAATCTTAACTTTGCTGAAAGCTGGTTTCCCTGGTGATGAAAACGAGGATGACAGAAGAAGCCACCAAAAAATATGTACAAGGGGAGAAACTAACAAGCCCAGTGTCGAAGACATAAACATATTATCAATAAAAAAAATTGAAATCTTAAACAATGGTCCATGGATAATTATTATGAACACTTAACATATAATTAGCAATTGGGTAGCAAACCTGATATAGAAGCAACATAAAGGCCCTTAGCTACACCAGGATAGTTCATCACCCCAATCGGTTGTTTGATTACAACCTACAACAGACCTTATAAAAGTAAAAAGAAAAGTATGTAGCAAGGAAAAGGCAAGAGAGTTTAAACAGATCCATATTAAAGAAGGAAAATAAAAAGATAAACAATCAAAGTCGTGAACAAAACCATTTTTAGGTTGTATAAAGGATAGAGTGACTAAACCTAGGAATCCCACGACCCACATAAAGATACATTTGCCTGAGAGGTATCAACAGCTCACTACAACAACCAAAAACAACTAGTAAGAAATAATTAATTCACTGAGCAAAAATAGGGATATGCCTGACAGCAAAACTTTCTGACCCAACCTAGTCATCGAAAACTTTGGTATTATTTCTGGTCATCGTGACTATCATCTTTTGAGTTTTCAAAGTTATAAACATAGGTGATGGCATAATTTTATTAAAAATTCAATGGAAAAATTTAGGAAAAAAGTGTGGTGGAAATATACAAGAGTATTTAATGTGGTACTACTCAAGATGCAAGGTTGAAACAATGCTTCTCAAATGATGCCAAAAATATGAATTTATTGTTCACATCATTTTTTTGAATTAAAAGAACAAATGCAGATATTTCATTTAATATTCAACAATGTTAGGTCTAGAAGAATAACTGAAACACAGAAACAGAAGAAGGGGATAAAACAACTGTGTTGAAAACTTTAAAACAGGTCATCCATAAATATAGCATGGTTCACCAGTCAGACTGCTAAATTTGGCCTGAACTGGTGTGCTGGCTTGATGCCCTTGCCTGTTCCAACTACATC
This sequence comes from Posidonia australis, assembly GCA_024699735.1. NCBI lineage: Eukaryota > Viridiplantae > Streptophyta > Magnoliopsida > Alismatales > Posidoniaceae > Posidonia > Posidonia australis. The sequence continues at coordinate 17,372 of JAMKQA010015113.1, forward strand.
CTACTGGACAAGGTCAGGTTTTAGAGCATTGTCGCAGACTGAGAAGCACAGATACACATATGGTGGATAACAGTACCAATAAAAACACTACAATTATAGATTGAATAAAAAATAAAAAATGACCACTAATATGAAGGAAGTACTCCTATCATGGAAATTCCTATAGCTATATAAGATATTGAGGCAAAGCTATTATCTATGGGCTTCTTCGTAAGAATTTATTTCCAGCAATAATCTTCCTTAAAAAAAGAATTGCATGACCGGATATCATGGAAGAGCAACTTCATACCATTAGAACAGTTTACCTCATCCTCACTCAATATCCCTTGGACCAATGCTCGATAAAATTTCAAAATTTTCCTAGAGGCATGCTCCACTTCAGAAGTTCTGCAAATATGTAAAACATGCTTAGTTTTCACTTATCAGTTATCTCCATGTAGATCTAGGCATCAAAATGGGAGTGCATCTCTTTTTGACAACTTCCAGATTTTAGTAAGAAATGACGACGTCTGCAACCACTTAGAAAGTGGTATAAACTCCTTGTGATTGTACAAGAAATCAGGGATTCAAATCCCACGGATATCATCTCAAGGCAAATGGTCTACTTTCAGGAAAAAAATGGATTTAGGCAATTTCGAACTTAGGGACTTCCATATGGTGGTCGAGAGTCTCAGCAACTATGCCATCAAAAAAAACAAAGAAATGACAATCGAGGAAAGAGATCCTGCTTGAATCTTGATTATTGAGAACATATATTATAAATTTATAAAAGATGACAAAGAGGTGCATTACACATTTTGGAGACAGGCACCCTGCTATATAAGTGTGGAAACATAAGAATGTCGTGTTTAAAAAGTGATAAAATCCTAGGGTTTGTTTGTTGAGATTGTCAACCTCAAGATTCTCATCCAATGTAATAACCTAGAATTTAAAAGTCTCAACCAAACAACCAATTTGCATTTTTGGATTATCAAAATGTAACATTTCAAAATTTGTGACTTGTGCATTAGATTGTCTCTCTCACATGATACAAATTCTCCCAAAATCAACATTCTTCAAAGAATCCTAGATAATAATCCCTTGACAAAATAGTACTTAAAAACTAATCCAAGATTGAGAAATCTCATCCAACTAGTCCCTTAGACATTTAAGGTCCGTTTGGTAAAACTTCAAATTTTCAATTCAAATGTAAAAGTTAACTTCTGATTAGAAATTGTCATACCTTAATTTCTGGAAATATAAATGAATCACTGTTCCCAAAGCTATATAATTTTAAAAAGTTGATACTGTTTGGTAAAGTTGTTGGACCATTACAACTTCTAGAAATAAACTATATGTCCAAAAACTATCCAAAAGTTTTACCAAAAAGACCTTTAGTTACATGAAACAGACATACCAGAAATATAAGCATCTTAGTTCCAGAGACAACCTAACTAAGAAGAATTCTGTTTTCACTTTTCACTAAATGCTTCAGATTGCAATGTCAACATCAGAAGTTTGTGATGATCAGACAGATCAATTCAAATCAACCTTTTCTCTGTGACCTCAGACGTTCCATGAGCAAAGTACGCGGCGAGGCAGGCCCTTGCAAGCTTTGTCTTGGCACAGAGTAAAATACCTAGTATTCAGAGTCCATTAGCCAGGATATATATCACAAAACTAGAAACCAGTAAATGAATTGTAAAACAACAACTAACTAGAAATTAGGTAGAAATCAACCAAGGATCTTGATATCCAATCAGTCCACAATTAATTTCAAGTAGTTAATTATCTATTGTTTTGTTTCTTTTCTTTCGATATTAGGGTGGGATTTCCATCATAATTTAATGGTAAGAATATCTACACAGTCAAATGCAACTACACAAGCATAAAAAGTAGGCAAGATACCTAGATCTGACAATAACGCACTACCAATCTCACAAAAAAGGGAAAACAGGGACAAAATGTGCAAACAAAATAACATCTATAAAATCTCCTTTGCATATTTATCCCAATATTGAAACTATCTCCAAACCCTCCCAAGGTGTTTCCCATTTAGACTACTTGATCTTATCAAATGTGTACACTCTTTTCAGCCCAAATCACCAGGATACTGCATGCAATAAACCTCTAGTTGAGCTACTAAAATAGTGACTCTCAGTTGCCCCACAGGAGGAGGACAGCAAGTTGGTGCAGCTCTAAATATCCTCCTCTTCACTGAACTTTGTTCCAATGGCCAAAACATAAGTTCCACATCTACCTTTTCATTGCCCAATTAGGTTTTGATTTTCCAATTTAATCCTCCAAATTTGTTATGAACTGAGAGTTCCAGATGTTTGTCTATTTGCTCTCGAAGTGATTTCGCTGACCCAGAGGTGACTGTCAACAAATAGCTCCAACAACCAAGGGAATAATCATGACAAAAGAGCACTAAGTGGAAGTTTCTTCTAATATCAAGGAGATTGAGATGGTGAAATCTTCAAGTCCAAATGGTTTCTTAATACTTTGCTTTCAAAGTTTCTCATCAGTGATAAAAGATGACTAAATGAGTTTTCTCAATAAATTCTAGAGAAAGGGGGAAGGAGTGTGGAATTCCCAGCCATGTACACCATATTGATCTGTGTTTGATTCTACATATTGAAATATCCATGTCTTAGAATTGGAAAATCATAGGTATGTAGTCATACCTGGGCTGTCAATCTTAACCGTTTACCCAATATCTTATCCATTATCCGCCTTATTTAAGAGAATATGGGTAAGAAAAAAATTACATATTTATTTCATGAACAGGATATGGGTAAAAAAAATTACCTACATATTTTAATGGATAGGGTATGGATAATCCTTTACCCTATCCACTTTACTCATTTAAATTATAACATATATATATATATATATATATATGGAAAGGTTTAGATGAGGACACGTCCTCTTTTTAGCATTTTAAAGACAACTTCATATCTCAATATTTAACCATTAAATTAAAAATCTAAACCGTTAGATGTCATCTACATTCTCTAGGATGAACACATGTAAAATTTCAAGTGATTTTGGAACTTCTA
>JAMKQA010015114.1:0-18879 GCA_024699735.1 Posidonia australis
TTATCCCTATCTTTTTACAGAAGTTATTAAACTGTTCATAGGAGTTCCAAGCTAATACTTGATTTAGAAAATCATCATCACAAGCACTATCATTTGACACAGAAGGTAGTATTTCAGAATTAGAAGAAGTAGCAGATTCAGAGGATGCATAGTGATTCTGAGAAAAAGCAGGAAAATTACCGAGGCCACAGTTACCTGGCGCATGAATGGGAGTGGGAGGCAGAGGATTTGGAGCTTCAGAAGCGTCTCCAAGATCATCACTTTCAAGGCAGTCGTAAACTGCCATCACCTTTTTAAATTTGGACAAAGATAAATGTCTAGCTCTGACCTCTGATTCAATGAATCTTGCTGTCTCATCTTCCTTAGAGGCTTGAATAGGAGATGTGCTAATCGGAGGAGATGGAATGCTGTACTTATAAGAAGTAGAAAGCGGAGGGGTGGGGAGTAATCCAGAGGAGTTGGCAGTTGGTTTCGAGGCTGGCAGGTCGGGTCCAGACAAGATTGCCATCCTGGGGAATTCTTTTTCCTTTTGCTCCTCTCCACCCTCTATTGGTTTTAAACGGTTTCCTTGCTGGTTTTAGGTAAGTAGCGTTAGCCTGGGCCGAGGGTTTAGTAGGCCAGTTTTGGGGTGGCACTTGTGTATGACTCGTGGGAGGGCAGAGGTCCCAGCTATGTTTGTACTTGATGGGGTAAACATAGTTTCCAAATGCAAAATACCTGCAGTCAGGGATGCTCTTCCCAGGGAAAATGTTGACTCGTAACCTAGCAAAACCATGGTATTTCATATGATCAATGGAGAGGTCCACCTCCATTAGCTCTGCAAAATCAGCAATCATGTGGCGCAAAATAGCTATATCCCAGAGGTGTAGTGGGATACCTTCTAGTCTGATCCAAACCCTTTCATCTTTAGTAACAGTGATCGCATTCGAATTCAGAGTCTAGGGAGTGAAGGAAGCAGCGATATTATGTAGCAGGTGTCCATGCTTCTTAAGAGATTCAGTTCTTGATTTAACAGTAGGAAAGGTCAGAAGATATTTACCCGGGGAAGTGGCCTGTACTACAATATCAGAGCCGCAAGTCCAACAAGTCTGGACATGATTGGATAACATATCCAGAGTGAGGTTAGGATTGTGTGCCGTCACTAATGCACTTCGGGAGAGCAACAAATAGTTTTCGCACACAGCATCGTTCAGAGGCAGTATAGATGGATTCTGAGAGGAGAAACCTTGTGATGTCATGGCTACAAGGGAGGAAGTAGGTTCCTGCAAATATTGGCATATTGCAGCCGAGTGAGTGGGAGATCTACATCTGAAACAAGAACCAACATACCTACAGGCGGCTCTCATATGACCTTTGAGTCCGCATTTATAACATCTATCAGTTTTCCTGCAGAACCTTACCAGGGGTGGGGTGATTTTTGTCCTGGTAACCACGTTCCAGCCAGCACAGGGAAATCAGCTGGGAAGTAGGAGCTTACTTCCGCGGGAGAGGCAACCGTAGTACGAGAGGGAGGGAAAGTTTTTTCAGGAGAGGAGAGGGTCGCAAATCTCGAGCCAAAGATGCTAGGGGTATCCTTAGCGCGAGAAGAGACTGCACAAGCGTTTCGAATTCCCGGAATGGAGGTGCAAGGAGTGGAGCAGGTAGCACGAAAGGTTCTTGCAGAGCCAGGGCCAGAATTTCGTCCGCCACAGAGGGGAGAGGGGCGGGAGAAGGACAAGCAGGAGCAGCTTCCGTAGCCTCCAGTGTCAGAGACAATCTCCATGTCAAAAATACCATCCATATTCAAAGACGTAGTGGATCTCTCAAGATCCGGATGATAATCAACATAATGTTGATCTAGAGGAAAATTATTAGAGACCAAAGGATGATCTGTCAGAGATAATGGAACAGAAAACGATTCACTAAAGATAATAGCGTCATCAGGATTTAAAACCGCACTCAACGGGGTCCCTGGAGGAGTCAAAAAGTGCACGACTCGGGACGATTCGCATTGAATGTGATGCGAATGAGGGCGGTTAACGTGACGTGGTGAAGTGCAGCCATCAAGACATAGCTGAGAACATGCAACCCCCACCGCAGGCTCAAGGATGGGCTCACATAGTTCGAGGAAAGTTTTATCGCCAGCATAGAGATTGTTGCAGGGGAGAGAAGGGAAAGAAATCAACGGTGGATGATACGCAGTGTAGTTCCACACAGTGGGTAGGGACATATTAGGAAGCTGCAGCGAAGCCACATCGGAACCCTGCCTCCTCGCACCGTCGGAGAGAACACTCCAACGAGGACCGTTCAGTGGCCTCTTCTCCGTGAGAGAAGTAGAGGGAAGGAGTTCCCCTGAACCACTATCCATCAAATTGCCACCAGAGAGAGAAAATGTGTCTCTAGAGAGGATTTTAAATTGAGCAACCCTAAAATTTATATCATGCTCATTCTTAGATTTACATTGATAATGCCAGACGATATAAGGAAAAGAAACTGAGCAAGCTACGGCATAAACCTCAGGAATGTAGCAAGAACGCAAATTGTTAAACAATCCAGAAGCAATATTCCACGAGCAATAATAAGAATCCATAACAAAATTATAGCAATTATAGCAAGAAGATATTAGAGGAGGAGAAAAGCCCGCGGAAATATACAGGAGAAGAAATCTTCACGATTTGCACCAAGCAAATCCAGATCCAGTCGACAGGAGAAGGGGAAACCAAGGAGACAGGTAAAGAAGGGGATCCAGCAGAGGAAGTTGGTCCGAGCCCTAGAGAGGCGAGGGATTTCTCGCCGGGGCTGCATACCTGACCGCAAGGCTTCCGCCTGCGACGCTTGTGAGGACGCCCAGAGGATCGTCTACCCAGAGGTCGAGTAGAATCAAGGGAGTCCTCCGTGAAGAGACTGCGTTTGAAACCCTCCCAGTCAAAGCGAGTGGCTTGCCGGAGCATAACTGCCTCTCTGAGGCAACCTGAGTTGAACGGTCGCACACTGCGACAGCACATGGCACAGGGTTGCAGTGGAGAGCTAGGGTTTTTCCTTTTCGTCAGAGCACTACAAAGCAGGAATTTCCTTTTCGCCAGAGCACTACAACGCTTGTTTTTGGGTCTAAAGTTATGTAACAACTTCTTACCAACTGAACTAATTACACAATGCAATATTATCCCGGACAAGTGTAGATTCGATTGCAGCTTCAAATATGAGAGAACCAACAATAAGAAGATTGAAGAATCATTGCAGATAAAAAAAAGAAACAGCACAATTTATTAATAATTTACCACCTTTTTTAACTATCGAACAAACACACCAACACATCTTAAGTTTATAAGATCGATTGAATCAACTGAAATGCCAAAAGATGACGCAAAGAAATTTGACTGTTACGCCTTACTTCTTGTGATAGTCTCGTCTGGTTACACAAATTACAAAGATGTCAAACAACAAAATTAAAAAAGTGCAAACAATATGTCAAATGCTTTCCACTTCTCTATTGTGTAACACGAGCAGCTATTTTGTGGTGACAAAATTCTGACAAGCCACTTTTCCACTGGGTATGAAGCGCAGGATGAGAAGGAATTGTTCATATGATAGATGTAACTCTAACTGAATGATCGGCTGACCCAGTAACATAAATAGGCAACGTTGGGTGCCAATCTACTGTTGTTATAGCAGCACTGTGAGGTAATGTTCTCAGCCCACTCAAATGGCCTTGAACCTGAGTAATATGTTAAACCAATATGTCAGGAAATCATATACTGTAGTTGAAAAAGGAACTATTTTTGTTAGGAAAAAGATTTAAGCAAAAAGGTGATTGATTGAAGTTACAACAACCCCGCAAAGTTATGAAATAATACATTGAGGTAAATAAGGACAACACTCTTTGAAAAATATACAGAAATACATATACATGGAAATGCATGCTTTAAGTTATATCCAAGCAACAAGGGCATTGAAATGAAACAAAAAAGAAGTTGAATGCTGACCTGGTATATGGGAGATCTGACTGAAACAGAGGTCACCAACAATCTTTTCCCATTAGAATCAAGTGCCATTTCATGCCTACAGATCTTCAAGCTTTCTGAATTGCAAAACCTGAGATAAAATATGGACTCTAGGATTAATCACTACTGAGAGTAATATATTCTACTCTTAAAAAGTGCTTCCTAATTAGCACAAGCAAATCAACACACATGATGAGCCATATTGTATGTCAGTTTCGTATGTGCTGCCTTGATTTTATTTGATGGCGCTACACATTTATATGAAGCACTCTTAATTTTAGCCAATAAAAAAAAATGAAACAGACAAATCTCCATAGAGTAACATGCTAATAACTGTCTATATGTTCCCTAATTTTCTTTGATTTCAGCAATAGCAGCCATTAAGAAATGTACATTTGCATAAGTATGCTAAGAACTGACTAGCTAGTCCCCTCATTTCAGTGTCACTGTGTCAGCAATGCCATCCATAAAAATATAGATTTGCGTAAGAAAGAAATAAAAAATCAATACCTGCTGCAATCTCTGGTCCAAAGAACTTGGCCTTGGTTTTGCAAGCTCCATTCAAATATCTGCACATGTTTATTCAATTGCAAATATAATACATTTCCCAGAGTTTATTTTTTTGTAAACTAAAATTGGCCTTGGAATAGAGAACATGCTAGTAGAAAAAATTGCAAGCATCCAAAAGTAAGAATAATACACACAACTTCCGACATTGTCCCCCAACATCCCCAATAACCACATGCTGTAGCTTGAACTTGTTAACAGCACTTTATTATAAAACTTTGATAAATAAATACAGAAACAATGAACATGTTCAAGGTCATGGAAATTTTACTGGAACAATTGAGAAAATGAAAGTTTTGCCTATATAATGGAAATATAAAACCCAGATTCCTTTCATTTTTTATTGACTTCAAATGACTACCTAGAATCCAGATAATACAATTGAGAAGTAATATTGTTCCTAATAGGATTTGGCCACGAAAATTCTGATAATCCATTAAATGCACACAGAAGCGATGAATGTGTTTGCTTACCTTTCCATCAGATCCCAAACTAAATATGCTGGTCTCATCTGGTCCAAAAAGTACAGAGTTTACAGCTGAATCATGTGCTGGCCATCCTGTAATTTGTAGGCCAGCAGACATATCTGGCATAGCTAAGGAAACACACCCTTGGAGATCATTATCAGCAGCAACAACAATCAATAATACAAAAACCATGCCCAAATCCCACTATGTCAATTGGACGAAAAAACAGCACAAAAGCGATACCTAAACCCTATGTTGATTGTTGAGTTGACAAGATCTGTCTCTTTACTCTTAGTTCAACACTACCTATGGTAGATTATTGTGCTAACAACAGGAATGAGAGTGCTTTAGATTTTCCAACACTATGTCAATTGGACGAAAAAACTGCACAAAAGCGATACCTAAACCCTATGTTGATTGTCGAGTTGACAATATCTGTCTCTTTACTCTTAGTTCAACACTACCTATGGTAGATTATTGTGCTAACAACAGGAATGAGAGTGCTTTAGATTTTCCAACACTTAACAACACTTGCTTGCTGAGGATGACACCTATTAAAGTTTACAATATAGAATATAAGAGGCAATTGGTGGACTAGCACCAGCTTGCAAGATAGAGTATACGTGACAATTGGTGGATTAATACCTGCTTGAGAGAATATATGACACAATGGGCGAACTAATACCTGAATAATTAGTGGCAGAGGCAAAGAAAGTGAATCACCACTACGATATAGTGCATTAGATGAACCCTCATCATGGTAGTCAGGGAATGCCCAGTGCTCCTTCATGCAATATTTCATTTTCATCAAATTTCATCATAAAGCTGGTGACCCTTCTTAATTTAATGATAACGCATTTCCACCAGAATTCTCAGCAGTAGAGTGGTATAACTAATCAGCAATCAGATTTTCTATCAAACCAACTCCCATTTTCCAAGGTCATTCATTATAAGGGCTACATACTATAAGAACCATACAAATATGAACTTGAAATCTTTGAGTTGAAACAATTTTCACATGACATATTATGAGAACCATGTTGCCATTAAGTTGTGGTACATCCCCTTTATCTTCCCTGTATATTGCTATATACTCATAACAAATTGAAGAGCTCAACAAATAAAAAACTGAAAGAGGATACCAAACATGTGGATCATGCCATCTGTTGCAGAGGCAGCTAAAATCTTCCCATTGTGATTAAAACACATGGAAGTTACTGCCGGTGGATCTTTTCCAAGAGGAAGGACTGTCTTCACAAAAACAAAACAAATTTCAAAACATTAAGCAGCTGTTTTATACAAATAAATGTTAGGTAATATATCTGGAACATACCGTTGGCTTCCATGTTTTCATGTTCCAGACAGTCAATGAAGCAAAACCCATCTTCTCAATATAATTTGAGCCAGACCTGCATTCATCCTATCAATATTAGAATGTCACAGAGATTGGACAGACGAAGGATCCAAACAAAATATACATTGCAGGCGAGAGACTGACAAATACACATACACAAACCATCATCCATGATGAAAAGAGAATAGAGAGAATACCTTCTGGATGCAGCTGCAGAGACAAAAATTGGTTCTACAGGACTGCACTTTATGTCTAAGACACTACATTGAAAAAAAAAATTGTGATTGGAAGATCTGTCATGGAAAAAACATGAAAGGAAATTGTCTAAAAAAAACATGAAAGGAAAAACTATTAAAGGACCTAGGAAATTCCGAGGCGGTGTTCAGATCACAAACGACTCTTTTAGCATCAACATTCCAAGCTTTGATGCCTCCATCAGCTGTGCCTATCAGCAACTATTCTCGAATAATGAGGGGAAAAAAATCTAATTTACATGCATAAACATCCACCATTGGTTACTCAAATACATTAGTATATCATAAGTACCAGACGGTCATATCTGCATTCCCAATCAAGTGACATAATTTCTGCTCCGCAATATATCGTTGCATTTCTAGAGGTTGGTGTTGATTCATCGTATGTCCATATCCTTCATGAAAGCATATGATAGTTGATAAGAATGACTAATTTATAGGTAGAAATAAAATGATGCACACTACATACTGGCAGACAATTCAGATTGTCTTCCAAGTGCCTACCTCACAGTGCCATCCATGGAAGCACTGGCAATATTGGTTCCAGAAGCAGAAAACCGGCATCTACTGATTGGGCTTGTATGGCCTAGAAATGATTCCTATAGAGAAACCATTTTGCGAAATCAACTATAATGAGCTATCAAAGTTTGTTTTTGGTATGCAAGCAATGCATGTGCATGCAGAACCAAAAAGCTTTGAAAAGAAGCATGCCATTAAACTAAATGAACATGAGAAACAATCTGCCTACCTGAAATTCAACTTTTACTTCTGGGAATTCTTCTTCTTGAACTTCTGTTCTCTCTGTTGGCAGGAGACATGGAAAAGATTCAACACCCACCTTATCCAAGGCATTGAAATTTAATTTAGAAGACAACGTGAACTCCAACAATGAAATGAGAACTTCATGATATGGATTTAGCAGCAGAGGTCAAGAGATGGAGGTCAAGAGGAAATATAGAAGATATTTGAAGGAGTTTGCATCAAAAGAAGACAAACACTGCCAAATGGCAAAAAAATAAATTCTAAACAGATGCACAATCCCATGATTATTGGATATCCAAATTGATATTATTGTTTTATTACTTTTCACATGATTGTCAAATATGTGTTAATCAAAGATACCAATTTTCCATGCACAAAACTTCTTGGAGTCAGGTCCATTTTGTTAGAAACAGTAGCATAAGAATTGGAGTTCTGTAGACCAATCAAGATCAAGAATTGAGGAATTTGTAAACAGTCAATGCTTTTACGAATTCCCCGTTTATGCCAAGATCAAGTGATCTTAGAAAAAGCTAAATAAATATATTGAAACATTCTGTACCAACTACTAAGTCAGGGAACAGAACCAAACCTTCCTGCAACACCAAAAGAGCATCCTTCGTGCTATCATCCCTTGGAGGAGGAAAAGAGACAGAACTTGAGTTACTTTGCTCATCTGGTGATGCTGCACCAGAGCCAGAGCCATCTTCAATCCATGCTAAGTTCCTTTCCACTGAAATAGAAGTTGGATGAGAAGTATGTGTCCCAGAATCTCCTGACAAGATAATAGCACTTTCATCTTTCGATGTGAACTCCGCTGAAGGATTAGATGTGGATCCACTTTTGCAGTGAACATGGCTCTCAGGGGCTGACCCCTTACTGAGTGACATGGAAACAATGGATATATCATTAAATGAACAATAGTAATAAAACACAATATAAAATTACTGTATAAACATACTTCCTATTCCACTGAACCAAATCAAAGCAAATAACACGTGCCCATACATCTTGAAGCTAGAGGCACTATGCGACATGTTTACCAAGTCAAGGAGGTGCTCAAATATGTAAAACACAAATCTATTCAGCGTAATTATCATTATAGAAAATGTATATATAGATCGAGGTTGAAGTTTGAGTACTGAGCACCAACTAACTTTCACGATAATATGCCAATCAAAATACAAAAAGACACAAACAGTAAAACTGGTCTAAGACATTTGAAAATATCATAATTTACGTCTAAATATTTTTGTTAGAGGAAAGATTGGGTGATTCTCATTGATGAAATGAAAAGACACTCATGGAAGCAAAGTATGGGCTACAGAGATTCAATCAAAATAAAGAAAATGCATAATAAAAAAATCAACAAACAAAAGAAAAAAAATGAAAAACATTAAATGCCTTCGCCCAAAACACGAGAAGCCCTCTAGTCAAGCCGCAAATATGAATCCTTTGTGCTGCTCTTTGATTTCATTATTTTTTCATTTGGGTGCCTCCATATGGAGCAGCATATGGCGTGAAACATCATGGAATGCAGCGGTTTCATCAGGTGAGTTTGCCTTGTGCTACCTGAAGAATAATCTTCCACTGTTTGTTCAGTGAATCTGGAGATCAAAATCTACCATCACTTGTGGTAGAAGGGTAGACCAAACATATTTGCTAATCTCACAAGATGCCATCAAAATGAAGACAATTGGTTTAAGTAAACAAAAAAACGATTCAGTTAAGAATGGAGAGAACAGTATTGACTTTGTTAAAGTAGAAATGATAACAAAATGACAACTGCTCAAAGCTCAAACAAGTGTACCAACCCATAATTCAGTAAGGACGAAAACCAACTCTATGAATTGCCAAGCCACGTTGAAAACAAATAAGTAATTTCCTTAGTAGTATCATTAACTATACTTGTTTTTTACTTCAATACCCGCAACTATAAAACCATTACTCTGGTACCCTCAACTTTTAATTTATTTCATTTTAAAATAGTTGTGGTAACACCGTTACAATATGACAGGGACTGATCATTATACCTTTCTTATTTTCTCTCTTTTGTCTCTACTTTCACTCTTTTTTCTTCCTCTTCTTTCTTCTATTTCTCTTCTTGATCATTGACGTGGGACTGCAACAGGTGGGGACCGCAGTGACGGCAGACTGAGCAACAAAGTGGCGTGGGACTGAGCGACGAAGTGGCGTGGGACCAAGCAACCGTGTGGCATGGACTGAGCGACAGTGAACAATCAACCCAGTAAATGCTGTTGTCTCTGTCTTTTTTCTCTTTCCCTGATTTTTCATTGTTTGTTGTTGTTGTTTCCACGATTTAGTGACTGCCCTGAGGGTTTCCACTTTCCACAAAATTTTAGGGTTTCCAATAAATCAACTAAGAAAGACAATGTCTTGATCATGTCTTATTAACTGAGAAAGACAATTTCTTGATCAAGGTTTTAATTGAAGACTGAGCATCCCAGAAAAATATTGGGATAGGAGGGAAAATTGAAACTAGTTCTAGCTCAGAAATCCCAATATGAGAAAGATTTTATACAATTATTTCGAATTAAAGATGATTTTAGATATTTCATAGCATCAGGCATGCAGAATAACACAAAGATGATTGGCAACTTAGTCGAGACTCCTTGACCTCAACAAGCAATAATAGCATCTGCAGTTGGCGAAAAAGCATTATTTATGCATGCAGAGTGAGATTTACAGAAGATCATCTCCCAGTTTGTTTGAGAGAAATTTGTTTGATTCAGCTTCTTTTCCCATGAATGGGGTTCTAGCTTCCTTCTTATTTCTGGTCTAGAAACTATGTCAGAGGAAGATGTGAATGAGCTCTGGTTCTCAACCAATTAATGATTATGCTATTGGTTATACCAGCTACTCCTTTTTTTTAGTAAACCTGAAAGAAGTCCGATTGATTATTATGATTTTTGAATCCACATCTGCTTGTTCATTCTGCAGATAATACTATGAGCTATTCATATGTTTCTCTGATAAATCTGAAAGAAATCCAAATGATTATTAAGTTTTTTGAATCTGCATTTGCTTGTTCCACCACTGAATTATCTATCTTTTTTGCCTTGCGTTAATTGGCATGTACTTAGCATTTTTATGTTTATCTTGCAGATGTCTACGGCTTACTACGAATTGGATATCAATTTTGGGGTTTTTTAAATAATGATACACCAAAAAATTACAGAAATGGAGAAATAACCTACCATGCTAACGTTGACTCAATCAAGATGTCCTACTCCGAATTGTTGAACTTAACTATAGATGTAGGTGTGGACAGGAGAAGCACTATCTATTATAAGCTTCCTGATAAGGATTAGATAATGGACTTGTTTTACTTGTCAAAGACAATGAGATATTGAATATGTTTGAAGTATAAGGAGGCCAAATATGCTGGCATATATAGAATAGGGGCACAAGTAGTTGGTACACCTACTAGATTGTTAGATTATGGAGATTACGTACCACCAACTCCTCTTGATTCCATGGACGCAAGGGTACCTCCTTTTGAAGAAAAGGTCGACCATAATAATGAAGTAGATAATAATATCCCTGAGGATGAAGACTATAACTCAGTAGACATTAAGGAAGACAGTGATGATGATGAAGATAGTGATGATGACTTTGCAGAGGAGGAGGCAATAGTAGTGGAAGACGATGAAAACAATGATGATGATAACTACCCAGTGTATGATAAAGAGAACCCAAAGTTTAAGGTTGCGACGAAATTCTCAAGTCCACGGGATCTTAGGGATGCAATCATACTTGTGAATATAAGACTTGAATGTGATTTATACTTTGCAAATAACACTTATGAAAGACTTACTCTCAAATATACGAAACCATAATGTGACAATAGGGTTCATACTTCTTAGATGTCTATTAAACACACTTTTCAAAGTAACACCATGCAGTTTAACAAAAAATGTAGCAGATAGGTAAGAAATAGACAGACTACCTTAACATGGTTGGTCAATCAGTATTTTGATAGAATTAAAGATGACCCACGGTAGAAGCCTAAATCTTTGAAGAAATGTGTGCTCAGAAATCTATGTTTGACTATGAATTATTCCAAAGTATGCAGAATTAAGAAGAAAGCATTGACATTAATAATTGACAGTTACAAGAAGCAATAAAGTATAGACTTTGGGACAACTGTAACATTCTCAAATTGAAGAACACAAGTACAGTTGCATTTTTAAAGGTTGAGAGGTCTATACTCAAGCATGTATGCTTGGATGCAATGAAGTAAGAAATGACACATTGTAGGCCTTTCTTAGGATTTGATGGTTGTCATCTATTTAGTCCTACAAGGAAATTCTACGTAGTGCTATCGCCGTGAATGCTAATAATTAACAATTCTTTATCTGTCTTGTTGTTATTGAGAATGAAACAAAGGATAATTGGATATGATTCTTGACGCATCATTGAGACATGGGGAATCCTAAAATGTGTATGGACTTTCATATTAGACAGGCAGAAGGTAACACAATGATAACTTTTGTATTTGATATTACCCTTTATAACTTACTTGTTTATCAAAAATTGAATCAAACTTTTTGTATGGTTTTGTTGTTATTTTATTAGGGTCTTATTGAGGCTTTTGACACTATACTAAGTGGTGTAGACTAAAAGTACTAATTAAGGCATTTACATGTAAATTTTAAAGAAAAGTTCACAAGTGTATAAGGATGTACTTTAGGCTACTGCTGGAAAAACAGATTATTTGATGAAGAAAATTAAATGAAGAAGGATTATGACACTTTCCGGTAGAATATGCAGCAAGTCATCAAATTAAATGTAGACACTTTCCAGTCTGTTTTCATCAACTAGATGCTTATAAATTTTCCTGTTGGTGCTGGTGTGGTAGCAATGACTGAACTTCCACATATTCTACTGACAGATTAAATGTGCAGACCAGAACTATTCTCTTTATATGGACAGAAAAAAACATCATAAGAACAAACATTTCATTCACTTGAAAAATAGATACAACGGGTACATTATAAGACCAAACATCACTCTTACTAAAAATCATTTTAATCTAATGAAAAGCAAAGTCAACAATGGATTTCATATATTGGATTTGGGAAAGAGCTTCGCCATTGCTTTGTGCCTCAAGCTTGGGCACGTGTTGATGGAGCATCCAAATGACCTCCATTCCACATTCAGTTAGTGGAAGATCTTTCCACTTGAAAAACCCACAACCATTTCCTTTGAATCTTGAGCAACCATGGAATCACTGGTCAAGGTTGTTATTTGTCCAAACTGTCACCACAAGGGAGAACAAACCACACTAACATAGAACTTCTTCTTCAAGGGGCTTTGGTTGCCTCAACTTCCAACAAGAACATGAAGAGGAGGACAAGGTGGGTACGGTGACGAGTGATGGCTATAGGGTTTGGACGTGGGAAGGAAGAAGAAGACATTTTTGGAAGGGAAAGGAAGGAGAGGGAGAAGGGTTATATTTATGTATTGAGGGCAATTTCATTCATTTTTTTTTTTTTGTAAAGTAATGTTTTCTAACGAAAGCACCATGGTGACTAACGATAATAGTTGAGGGTATCAGAGTGAATCATTTTATAATTAAAGGTACTTAAGTCAAATATACGTATAGTTGAAGATATTATTAAGGAAATTACTCAAAACAACTATATAAATTAATCAACAAAAAGAAGATGAACCATGTGACAGTACAAGTAGAAAAAAAGTGTGCAACATCACAAATCACATAAAGGGAAGGAACCAATGAAGATGACTCCAATCCCCTAACAAAACAAGTTCCTGCAGGCTTTGAGAATAATTTAGCACATCTGATCCAATAGAAAATATCAAGTAAACTGACATCTTAAATGCCAAAAGGCACAACTTTGGTGAGACGCTAGCTAGATAGTACGTGGATCACAAAGCAGCACGCAAGGTTCACCTATAAGGCTATAACTCTGGATAATAGTGAAATTGTGAAACTCAAATGTATGATTAATATCATAGCATGTGAATGTAATTAAAGCATATAGATTATCCACTCACTGCACAAACAGTTGAAGAAGAAGACTTGCCTTCTCAGCTGGTGTAGCTCAGTCTCCTTGACCTCTAACAAGGCTAGAAGTTCAGATAGTTTCATGTTCAACTGTTTTATGTCATTCTTGAGACGTTTCACTGTATTCTTTTCAGTACTGATCTTCAACAAAGCAGGGATACGTGCATTGATTAAGGAAATCTCTTGACTAAAACATCGAGTATAACATTATCCTAGCTAACATAAAACTACTAATTGACAAGATAGTAAGAGACAACTGCAATAGCCAATGTACAATCAAACCATGAAATTTTCATAGCACTATCACAATTGCCATTCAAATCAAGTAAAAAAACTAAGCTGTATTTAGCACTGCAAAAATTAAGAACAATATTATTGACTGATCAAAGATACAAACTTGCTGAGCTGGCAAAGTATGACAAAGACTACCTCATTTCAGTATGTTTAAGAAAAGAACCAAGAGTATTGACATGAACAACCCAAATATTTGAACAATCATGAAGGATATGAATACCATTGAAGATCTCACTCAGGAAGTTTCTGAATGAAAGAAGTAATGCATCATACCACTCCCTTGAAAAGTAAATTCGAAATTCTGGATGCAATTTTGGATTCTTCAGATACGGGATCACTGCATGGCAACTCAAACCAGTCAGAATTGTACTATGACTTTATGAAAAGGAGCAAAAAATAGAAAGAAAAGAGACCCACCAAACCATGGTGTCCAATCAGGATGCCTTTGTAACAAATCATTCCCATTTTCCTCAAACAATTCGACTACTTTCTCTTGTCTTCCAGATTGCAAAGCATGAACAATGTAGTATTGCAAGATAGACACCTCTAATTTTGAAAGTGTGGCAATCAAAACCGCCTCTGAAGTCGAAGAGATACATTGTTTAAGGAAAGCCAGCAGACCAACAAGTTTATCTGCTTGATATTTGGGTACATAAACCAAAAATACCAACTCTAATATCTTATCAACTTGAAACCCTTTTCCAATATCTGTAGACAACTCATTTTCAAACACTTTCAAAGTGCTAGTAAAACCTCTAAACACAAGAAACTCTCTCACAAGTTCTTCAGCATACTGCATATTTTCCATGCTGTCCCATATATTCTAGCAGAAAACAGATAGCTCCTCTGCCAACAGAACATACATAGAAGCACCACGCCCAATAATTTAACCTAGTTCATGAGATAGTGATGACAATATAAGCCTACCACAAAACTCCAGATGCCTGCAGTAAATCAACCAAATTTAAGCTAAAGCATTCACAATCCCGAATATATAAAACTAACATTAAGATAAATCAAACAATCTTTGGACTAACAATAACACATTGCCAATTCACATATATTCACATTTTTGGTTGGAAGAGTAACTGCTGGAGATGGCAGAATGTCATTCTATCAACAGTTCCAGATTACAAGTGTATGGTCTAATCAATGCGCAGAATTATCAGAAGAGACAACCAAGGATCTTCTGTTGTAGAATCAAAATTACCAAATCAAAACTCACATTTCAATTTAAAAATAGAAAAAGGTTTTGACTATTGAAGTAACTATTTCAAGTTACAATTGTATGGCCTAGGCAACGTGCAGAATTGTCCAAAGTAATCACTCCAAATTTTTCTGTCGCAGCCCCCAAATTATCATTATCATAAGGAAAAAAAGAACAAATGAGAAAACCCTGAATTGGCAAATCAGGAACTGCAAAATGGGATATAAAACCAACAAGAGCAGAAGTGAAGCTGAAACGAGAGAACTCAAGTACTGAGACACATCGAGATCCTATTCTGCCGTATTGGACTACAACTGTAGTCGAAAAGGATCAAGAGGAGAGACAGTGATAGATTTGTAGTACCTGGATCGGCTAGCTTCGAGCAGATTGTTTTCAATAGGTGTCTCCCAAAACTCGAGTTCTTCTGGGATTCATCGTTCTGAGGTATGTGAACGAAGGAAAGGAGGTCGTTGTGCACGCGATTCGGTCGGTGATTTGGATTTTGGAACCTCCGTTTCCGTATGCGATATACGAAATGATATTTTATACATATACATATACATATACATATGGGGACATTTTTTATGTAGGTGTCTACATATAAGGAGTATGTTGGCAACTTTTTATTTTTCATAAAGACATAAGAAAGAAGAAATAACCGTATAGATATACTTATTAGATATCCATATATGTATAGGATCAGTTTACCTCAAAATATGAGACTTCATCTTGATCCTTCATCTTACTTTCACATATCTTAAAAAAAATATAAAATCACAAACCACAAGTTGTAGAAATCAGTGGTTTTACATTTTTTGAATATCTAAGTTAAAAAAGTTTATAGAGAACCACACCACATTTATTATCTATTATATCTCACGTTAAACGAAATCCTAAAAACCCACTCCACTTCCTTAACTTGTTTCTTCCCCTGTACTAATGAAACCAAAAGGTGGCTTGATAGAAAGGTGCCATAAACCACAACCCCCTCTGCACATTGAGCAGTCCCCTGCCCTTCTCTCCCGTCAACGCGATCGCCGCAACGGTCATCTCGAACGCCTTGGAGTTCACCGTCACCCCATCCCCCACACCACCGAAATCTGTCAGGTTGCCTCAGCCTCGACGGCGGATGCCCCCATCGCACCCCCCATAACGCCCCGAAACCGTCGCCGTCGCCATCCTCCACAGGGCTCCGGTACCACAGCAGCACCATCGCCAGCCCGACGACCCAGAGCAAGGCGAGGAGCGTTCTCCGGGCAACATGAGCCCCTCCGTCCACTTCTGGAGCTGGAATCTAGCGCTGGACGTCTCGACCATGGTCCCCAGACAGATCTGCCAACAGACGTCTCTCGGATCTAAGGATTGGCGATTAGGGTTTTAATAAAGGTCGTGATCCGATCCTTCGGAGATTCAGTTCTTTTCTCCTGTCAGGCTCTTTTCTCCCTTCCTTCCTCCCTCCTTGATCACTACACCCTCACCCTCGAGATATTCCACTTCAAGCGCTCTGAGAACCTCAAGTCCCTTGTTGGCATCGTCCCACACCGTCCCTCATTGGATTCGTTTCTTCTTCTATAATGTTGTTCAATCTACGTTTTTGCGAACCTCAATAGGCTATTTAGTTGCACTTTCATTGCAATGATTTAACATGTTTATGCCATGTTTTGGGTCAATGGAAGGTCTATTCAAGGCCACATATGATGGTTTGATTAAGGTGGACTCCGGGTTTCATCTGGTGGAAGGCCTGTTGGCGGTTGCTTGATTGGATTTTGCAAACTGTGCATTGATGTATGATTTCAACTTTGGAGAGTTGATGATGAAAAGCAATTTTATATTTGATGCATATGGAGAAAGGGTGGGATAGGCCTTATTATTGGACTTTGCTCAACAGTTCTGTATTTCTTTTGCTTCATCTCATTGTCTGTTAATTGATATCTTCAAATATTCCTATCGTTCTCTTTTTGGAAGTGGATACTTGTTGATCGGGAATATGGATGAAAACACTAATTCTTTCATGGGAAAAAAGTTTACGTTTCATAAAAAAGTTTTTGTTTGAAGGTTTTTGTTTAAAAAAAACATCATTCAAATGATGTTCTACAATTGAATGAAAGAGTTTTTCATGAAAAATAAGTTTTTGTTTCATGAAAATAAAGTTTTTCATTGGAAAAAGTTTTAAAATTAGAATGTTGAAAACCTAATTACTCTCTTGAATGTTAAATGACAACTTTGAATACATTATTTTGAATTAGAGTACAAAACTGATAAAGTGTATCCAACTTAAATTTACTTGATCCCAATCTTATATATGCAGAAGACAATGTCTCATTGTCATAGTGGCTGGGAGAACTCTAAACTCGCCACAGGGTCCCAGGTTCGAATCCTGGGACATGCATGAAAAAAAAAAAAAAATTCTCCTCTAACTATCTCAATCGTTAACAAAAAAAAAAATCTTATATATGCAGAAAACATTTAAAACGAAAACTTTTTTCTATGAAAAACTTTTTTCCCATGAAACAAAACTTTTTTTCATGAAAAACTCTTTCATCAGAGAACACAAACATATTGAAAAATATGTGAAACGCTTAGTATTCTCAAAATCATTGGTAACCGAACCAATTATTATTATCAATAACAACAATTAATTAATTATAGTTTCTCTCTCATTACCCTCTAAAACACAAAACTACTATTAAGTCAATAACATTTTGTTTCAGTTACCAGAAATAATAATAGTTTTTTTTTAATCTCTTTGAAAACCTAATGACTCACTTGAATGTTGAATGAAAAAAATAAGTTACAATATAACTGTAAAACCATGACGTATTAATAAAATAAGATGAAGAATATCAATGAAAAAAGATGAAAAACAAGTTAAGGAACATTACTTGAATGATGGTTATTTTTTATTTTTTCAAAACAAAAATCTTAAAACGAAAATATTTTTCCATGATACGAAAACTATTTTTTATGAAAACTATCTTAAAATGAAAACTATTTTTTTCCGGACTCTTTCATCAGAGAGCACCAACATATTGAAAAACGTGTAAAACCTTTGTATTTCCAAAATCATTGGCAACAGGACCAATTATTATTGTAACTCCATTTTATTCAATAACAATAATTAACTATATTCTCCCTCTCCTTAATTTCTAAAACACAAAACAACTATTAAGTTAATAGCATTTTGTTTCAGCTACTAGAAATAGTGACTATTAAGTCAATAAGAAATAAGTTACAATGGAAAACTGGAAAAAAAGATACAATGTAACTGTAAAACCATGACGTATTAGTAAAATAGGATGAAGAATAACAATGGAAAGAGATGAAAAACAAGTTAGGAAACGTTACTTGAATAATGTTTTTTTAAAAAAATTTTGAATCAAAAATCTTAAAATGAAAATATTTTTTCGTGAAATGAAAACTATTTTTCATGAAAACTATCTTAGAATGAAAACTATTTTTTCTAGTCTATTCATAAGAGAACAACAATATATTGAAAAACGTGTAAAATTCTTTATATTCCCAAAATCATTGATAACCGAACCAATTATTACTGTAGCTACACTTTATTCTATAACAATAATTAATTAGCTACATTCTGTAACATCAGGGCCTGATTATCCATTTCTATTTAATGAACCATGTATTATTGTAATATTGTGTTTAATGGTTTATTAATGGATAATCTGTTGTTTCTTGGCTGTGTGTGGTTGTGAGTGGTTTTCTGTGCATCAGGTTGTGATCTGGGACCAATTTGGAGTCCGGTTGGAGGATGCACAGTTGTCTCGGTTTGTGTGCCATTTCTTTCTCTTTTCTTTTCTTTCCTTTTTCTTTTCCTTTACGCGAGCCCCATCTTCCGCCACCTTCTCCTGTCTTCTTCTTCTTCTTCCTCTTCTCTCCCGTGACGCAGCGGACGGAAGCCCGTGCCTCCCCATCTCGTCCGACGGG